>JAQSNX010006040.1:0-62173 GCA_029532605.1 Oreochromis grahami | reverse complement strand
GTATAAAACCGGACAACGGAAGCAGTGGTCTGTCATGGCAGCCTACGTACGCTTTTACAGAAACCTGTGGATAGTGTGAGACCCTGCATCGTGACCTATGAACTTCTAACCCCTGCAAGTCAATCGTGCAGTTTTAGCAGAAGCTGATCGCACAGAGTATGCCGAGCTTAAGGGTGTCTGAAAACTCGCTAAATATTGCGACAAAGCCGCTAAATTGGCAACACCGCTACTACTACTACCTCTTCCGCAATGATGTGTTTTCCTCTGACTGAGAGAGAAGAAAGGGGGGTGTACGGAAAGATTCGATTGTCTGTTTGAGATTGTCATTGTTATTGTTCTAAATAAAGTTTATTTAAAAAAATACGACTACCTCTTCCTCTTTTTATCGCAGTTCGCAAACAACTTCGGGTGCGTTAGTAGATCAGAACAGCTTTTTCTCATATTAACAGCAGTTGCTCTCCAAAACCCAAATATTGTCCTATTAATTACATCACCTGCATTGCTTTGAAATATTTCTTTTACCTTTAACTGAATACAATTCTTCTGTCATTCAAATTTGAGTATTCGTTGCTTTCCTGTTATTTACCACATACATTACATGTTCAAATGTCTCCTCTTGTCCACAAAATTCACAATTCCCCGTGTCATGCTTATTCATATTTTTAAGTGTGTAGTTTAAACATGAATATTATAAATGTGTGATATCAGCCCTCTTACCTTGTGTAGTAAATGAAAATCAGGAGTTGTTTGTTCGTATAACCATGGTGGTAAAACTGAAAATGATACTGCTGAACTAATACTTTTGTTACTAATTCCTTTCTAATGTATTTCCCCCTGTAATTTAACCAAAACTTCTTATTGATTCCCTTTATTTTTCTTGTTTCTGACAAGGTTTAACTATATCATGTGCTATATGTTTTTCACCATGTCATTATAGTTATGTCAAAATCTACACAGATACATCAAAGAATACAGCCAACCAGAGTGGGATAGCATTTATAGTTCCTGAATTTAATATCAAGGTGGGGAAAAGGATCAGTGACGGTTTATCAGTGTACACAGGGGAAATGGTTTCAGTATTGTTAGCAGTCCAGTGGATTGAAGAAACAAAACGACTAAGATCTGTGATATGTTCAGACTCGAGCTCTTCACTGGCCAGTCTGCAAGACAGCCACTCAGACTGCAGACCTGACATTCTGATAGAGATCCAGCAAACATTGTTCAGACTTGTTATGATGGGGCTTATGGTCACATTCTTATGGGTACCGGCGCATCATGGAGTTAAAGGAAATGAAATGGCAGATAGGACAGCAAAAGTCGCAACAAGGAGACCGATGGTAGACGTGGTTATTAGTGTGAGTAGGACGGAGCTCAAGAGCAGAATACGACACAAAATGAAGGAAAGGTGGCCAAAGCAATGGGAGGAAGAGAGGAAAGGGTGGTGGTTTTATAAAATCCAAAGGAAGGTGGGGGAAATGAGAAGTACAGGCCGAAACAGGAGAGAGGAGACGATTATATCTCGACTGAGATTCGGACACACTGGTTTAAATAGCACATTGTTTTTAATAGGTAAACACAGTACAGGGGAGTGTGACTGCAGTGGGGAACAGGAAACAATAGGACATGTTTTATTGCATTGTCAGAGGTATGATATGGAGAGGAGACAGCTGGTCAAAAAGCTGGACGATATGAAAGTGAAGTTGGGCTGGATTGATTTATTTCGCGTGAGCTCTATGAGTGAAAGTTATCAGGCTGTATTTTGGTTTTTAAGGCAGACCCATTTGTTCGGGAGAATTTATTGATTTATTTATTTATTTATTTATTTATTTATTTATTTATTTATTTATTTATTTATTTATGTCATATCGTCATATCGGTGGCGGTAATGCACCATATTGCTGTTTGCCGACCGCCAATAAACCCTATACAGAAGAAGAAGAAGAAGAAGAAAAATCGAAAGAGTAGCGTCTGCGTGAGCGTCTCAGAGACAGATTCGCAGTCAGTGACTTTCAGCTTTATTTAAACCTTAAATTAATCTGATGTGTTCAGGTTTAAACTCAGGTTCAGTTATTGAGTGAAAACACCAACAGACTCAGACATTTAGAACAAACTAAGAGTCAGATCAGCAGAAACAGAGAACACGGACATGTCTGCTGTAACTGCGTCGCTCTGCTCCACGCTGATGTTTGTCCTGTTCGTCTCTGCAGGTCAGATTTAACTGTTTTAAGCCCAAATATATCTGGCTCTGACATAAAGATGATTAAATAGTATCAGCCTCTTTATATGTTAACAAAATTTCGTAAAGAATTACTTTCATATGGATTCAGTTTCTCTCTGTGTGTGACGGAGACACGAGGCTGAGTTGACATTTAACATCTGTGAGAGAGACAGAGGCTGTGTCCCAATTAAGAGACCGCACGCTTGAAGTACGCGTACTACGTACGGTGCGTACTATGAGTACGGGAAGTGCGGAAGTGAGAGGCTTGTGAAATGGGACGGTCTAGCCCTCGTCGCGCTGCTCAGGTTGCCTAGCAACCATGATACTAACCACGAGAAATGTTTCATACAGCTTTGTTTGACAGAAATGAAGGAGAAAAAATGTTTTGTTGGTCATTCATTTTTGTCATGACATCACTTTGATTAGTTGAGACCACAGGACTGTAAAACATGATAGTTGGGCTTCATTTCTGTACTGAACAGTCATTTAAGATTAGTTAGTAAATAATAATTAGCTAATGTTGTTCATGAGACTAAAGTCATCTCACTGTGGTAATGTTAATATAATATGGACAATATTATATGTATTGTCAGACTATTATGATATATATATCATATCATGATATAGAGAAACAGAGAGAGTGCAGGACAGACAGACAGGTGACAGTCTCAGGTGTACACACTGCTACAAAACAGCACAAGAGAAGGAGGATTTAGTGTTTGTGTTATTACGAGTGCTAAACAAGAAGAGTTCCAGATGGTCCAGTGGACACATGTGTGACTCCTGTGATTAAAGCATCTTTCTTTCAGCTTAACGAGTGAACCGTCAGCTCGTTCAAACACACGTTAAAGTCCGTTTGGCTCGACATCACCGAACAGAGGCAGCAATATAACATAGCTAACATTAACAGTGCAGTGAATCCTGCTTGTGCCGTGATATTCAGATATTATTTACTATAGTACACATATATATATATATATATATAGAATGTGGCCTTTAAGGCTGCAGACCCTGAATTGGGATACAGCCGTAGACGGCTGCTGTAGATTGAAACAGTTTGACCTTTAACCTCTCTGCTCTGTCTTATTTCCCTTTCAGACCAGAAAATCATCACAGCTGAGTCTGGACAGGACGTCACTCTGACATGTCGAGCTACAAACAACAACATCGCAGCTGTAAAGTGGAACAGAACTGACCTGGTAGATAAACATGTGCTTTTGTACCAAGATCATCAGTTTGATCCAGCCAACCAGCATCCATCTTTTAAGGACCGGGTGGATCTGCAGGACAGACAGATGAAGGATGGAGACGTGTCTTTGATTCTGAAGAATGTGACGATTAATGACACTGGAAGATACGAGTGTCATGTCCAGATGAACGAAACTCACTCATGGGACCTCATCACCAACCTGACTGTTGTTGTTCCTGCAGGTGAGTGAGTAGAGTTGAGTGTGTGTGTGATCAGAGGTGAAGCTGCTTCCTGGTTGTTGGTGTTTGTTTGTTGTATGGATGAGCTGGTGGATGTCAGAGGTAGACAGATGTTTCTCCAGCTGTTGTCTTTGTGGTAAAGTGAAACAGATTACAGAGTCAGATTAATGTCTGAGCTATTTTAGGGCTCTACTCAGAGCTTTCTGTGTCAGACACTCTCTTTTTACCTGGTTAAATCTCTATGGTAACTAATGTTAAAAACATAACCTGGTCATGTTCAGAGTTTTTGTTTAAAATCAGCTCTGAGTATTTTCATGTCCAGCATGTATTCAGTGTGATGTTGATTCTCTGCTGGGGGAAAATCGACATACATTATGTATAAATTACATTTTCTACAAGTAACCATTGATATTCAAAAATTATATTTGCAGCTTTTTAAACCGTATCTCATTAAAACCACTGAATGTTACATGTCACACTCACACTGGGATGTCTGAGTTTTAATTTAGTGATGTGTAAAATGTGTAAATGTTTTCGTACTTGATTCTAATCTGTTGCACAGGCTGCTGACGTTAAAGCTACTAGAGGATCAATTATAAGCTTCATCAGGATATTTATCCCCAAGAATACATTTTAAATCCAATTAATTTCATTTGATCAGCTGACACCTCACACCTGTTTCTCACCTGCAGGTCTGACAGGTGGTCACACAGAGGAAGGAGGAAAGACGGATAAAATAAAGGAAGACAGAGGGAAGGAGGATGAACATGTTGGAGTGGCAGTTTCTGCTGCGTTTCTTTGTGCTGCTGTGCTTCTTGTTGTCGGTGTTGTTAGGTTTTGGATAAAAAGACGACTTCAATCTAAGACTTACGATGATCCAGAGATCACACAGCCTCTTACCTCTACGCACGAGGACAGTTACACAGATGACCTGAAGATAAGTTAGAAATTAACCATCGTTAACATCCAGGTTAATTTCATTGAAATTAACTTTAAATTAAGCAGGTTTTTTTTGTGTTGGTTTAAAATATCAACCTCATGTGGCCTTTTCTTCTTTAACTGCAGCACAATGTGAAAAAAACAAGTTTGTATAACAAGCTTGTTTTAGGTGCTATTATTTAGTTTTATATATTTGTATTTTTTATTTTTGTTACTTCAAAGTAAATCCAACTTTACTGCTCACAGAGGGATGCGAACGCTGTATGAAACTAAAAATTCATGTAGCTGAACTGTAGATATTCCTCTCTGACTCTGAACTGTGAATCTCGCCAGCTTCTTCTATTCAACAAGTTCCTTAATGTGTCTTCATGTATATGTCTCATCTTTACATTTATACCTTTGTAATGTTGTTTTTTATTATCTATGTTTTTGTAACGTACAGAGGTTGAAGGTTGAAAGGTTTTCTTTAAGTTCTTGCAGTTATGAAATTATGATCTTCGTGTGTTCTGTGAACAGACTTATGATTGGCTGTTTCATGTGATGAACCAGAAATAAATAAAACATACAGAGCGTCCCAGTTTCATGGTGATGTTGTTCATCTGCTGCAGATTTCAGGCCTGACACTTCTTCTTTTGACCTCCACATGCACATCATGCTGCATTATACCAACATGCAAGTTGTTAGCTTGAGGATCACCTTGTAGCAAAAACACTATTTTATAACTGGACAGAATGGTGTACATCAGTTTAATGCTGGATTGCACTAATCCTCAGTCAGAAGGCCGTACATGCAAGAGAATGTTTGTTTTATATGCAATGTGACGGTGAATGAGGAGCAGACAAATTAAATTGTTTTTACAGCTCCAAATATCAACAACAGTCACCTCAAGGTGTTTTATATTGTAAGGTAGACTCTACAATAATACATGATGTGTCCCATAACAATCTTCTTATGGAGTTTCATCACCCTGATTTTGTAAGCAAGCAAAAATGCATGGTGCATTAAGGATTCTGAACAATTCCTAAATGCACCACTAGATGGCAGTCCAACACAAACTAACAGTTCACAATGTAACGCCTCTGTTTACCACAGGTACAAGAAGTTCAAACGTGGAAATGAACAACTAAACCAGATGTGTCGAACTCTAGGCTTCTAGAGCCGGTGTCCTGCAGGTTTTAGAGCTCACCCTGGGTCAACACACCAGAATTAAATGATTAGTTCATTACCAGGCCTCTGGAGAACTCAAAGACATGTTGAGGAGGTAATTTAGCCATTTAAATCAGCTGTGTTGGATCAAGGACACATCTAAAACCTGCAGGACACCGGCCCCTGTGGGCTTGGCGTTGTCCAACCCTGGTGAACAAGTGCAGACACTATCAAGCCGACTACTGAGCCACGGTTACATTTTGAGAAGAAGAAAAAAATACTCAAAGGATCGATTACTCTAATCTGTCTGATTGCGTCCTGCTGTACCACTAATCATATTGATATCTTAAGCTATAACCAGTGATATCCTTGCATCCATTTTGTTGTAGTTCTTGATACACAAATTTACATCAGTTTGTTCTGAACAAACAAAGTTTTCATCTGTTCAAAGTTTGGATGCCGATGATAATGTATTTATTTTATGCTATAATTCACATATACTTCTGTGTTGCCAAATCCACTTGACAAGAATTATTACTACTGTACAAACATAATTGAGCTTGACAGTCAAGATGCATTCACAGCAGTAACAGGCACACACCTCCCTCTAGTGGTCACATTAAGTTCAAACATAGAAAAAGTGTTGGCTACCTATAACATAGTCCTGGGATCCCTTCCAGGCCATTCAACCCCCCACACTCACACCTTGACCCATGTGACCTCAGTAACTCAGTTGACAGCAGGGTGGGTCAGCCACTCTCAGGACCACTGCCAACATCACAACCTCACTAGGAGTTAAATACCTGAGACTCTCCATCAGCTTTCAGAACTGAAGAGGTGAAGCATCCTTGTGACCATAATCAGAGGTCCAGTTGTCTTCAACTCAAACTCTTAAAAGTACCATGACCTGGATGATGGAGCATGAGGGAGTGCATGCATGGTTAGATAATAATGCTAACAGCTAACACTGTCGCTTTTCCCGTGTCCCGTGTTTCATGACTAGTCACCTTGTCTCTGTGTTAAGCTTGTGTGTCTTACGTCTGAGTTTCGGGAGGTGTGTTTCCTCTTTTATTTTGATAGTTCTTATCCTGTGTGCAGTGTATCTAGTCTTGCTTCCCCTTGTCTCGGAAGGTCGGATTAGTCCCTGCTGTGTTCCCCTCCTGTTTCCTGTCTCCTATTCCCCCTGTGTATATATGGTGTGTGTTTCCCTCAGTTTCCCTGAGAAACTGAAGGAAACACTTGGATTGTTTGCGTGTTTTACTGTGTTTCTTGTGTTTCATATTTAGCTTTCCCCAGTCTAGTTTTTGTTCATAGTATTTTTACAGCCAGAAATAAAGGCTCGCTTTTGCTATCTTCCACCCTTGTCTCTGTACGCCTGCATTTGGGTGGACAATCACCTCACTCCATGCTATCTGCTTTGCCAGATGTGACAAACACACTGTTAATTCTTACATAAAGTCAAGTATAATCAACATTTTTGTGTTATTTAGTTATTAAACAGTGAACATGACAAACTGAACCAGTATATGTTAATAATTAAAGCAGATCACATTGAAATCGACATGCTAGCTGGAGCTAGCATGTGGATGCTAGCCTCCATGTAAAATACAAAGACAGTTAATGAGCTGCTTCAACAGCTCACAGAAAGTTGTAGTTCTTGTATGTTATAATGTTATAATATCAGAAATAGATCTTATTGTTTACAACACTCACATCCTCCATCTTTCTCTCGTTGCTCACATGTGCCACCCAGCCTCCACGATCTCTGATCAAGCTCCACTCGCCTGGGTAGATTTACTAAGCAGAACAAATTGTTATTCAGGGTGATCTACTAACAATTCACTATGATTAAAAATAATTATAATTTATATAGAAAGATCCAGTCAGTTCAGTTGAGTTATTACTGGCACTGATTTAGGGCTTTTGGTGTGAGTTAAGGTTTTAAACGAGGCAATTTAAATCAATGAGAGGAGGCTGAAAGAGAATCAATATGTTCATGATATCAGGGTTAGTTCTCTTCACAGAAATCACTGGTCACTGTATGACGTCCTGAGGACTGAGACTAAAATGGAGCTCAGGATTTCTCCAAAGGATAACTGCATTATTACACATTTAATCCACCTTAAATGTGTGTGGAACAGCTGACCAGACTATTAGTCAATCTCATTTTGCGTGACTCATTTAAATATCTTGCTCAAAGTGAAACTCTTACAAATACATATGCAATAAAGCCGAATGCAAAAACACTCCTGTCCATGGCTTTCATTCACAAAGTGACTCTGAGCTTCTTTGATAAATCCAGGGGCTTTTAAATGTTAATGCTTTGCACTGTCAGTAACTCTGGCCCTAAATGTTTTCCAGTTTTGTGATGAAGAGATATTTTTACAGGCTGCTCTTATTTAAATATAATTTGCATAAAAGCATCAGGGTACAAACACACTGTGTGCATTTTGGTTTCCACAGCAGAGATCCTGCACCACATTTTTAATGAGACCTGTATAAAGTCATTCAGATTCTCAGCACACTGCTCTTCTCTTTTTCTTTTTTCCAAGATATGTTTATTGAGCAATTCACAACATCCTAAACCTGAACATCATGCTGTGCACCAGAGTTATGCTGACCAGTGTTCAATATGATTCTGATCAGACACAGGGATACAAACTGGGAAGTGGATTCCAAGAGTTTGAGGATTTGAGATATTCTTAAGTGGGTTACTGGTTCCAGATGAATGTGACGTGCAGTTAGTGTGAAGCAGGTTTAATTTCTGAAAACTTCATCTGAATTCATGACAAGCTGTCAGACTTTATGTGACATGATATAAAGAAGAAACAACCTAAAGCAGAAACAGGAAACATCCTCCATTACTGTTTTATATCTGGTGTGCTCTCCCTCAAACCATGGACACTATCCTGAAGTCCTGTTTGTCTCATATGTTATGTCATATTATCAGGACATAACTGATAATATAATTATACAGATTAATCCATCAGTCAGTTTTGCTGCAGTATTTGGGGCCGGGTCATGGGGGCAGCAGCCTAAGCAGAGACACCCAGACCTCCCTCTTCTCGGCCACCTCTTCCAGTGTATCCGGGAGAACACCAAGGCGTTTGCAGACCTGAGAGATATAATCTCTCCAGCGTGTCGATTAGTGTGTTTGCAATAATATAATTTCACAGGTGGAGGTACGTGCAGGGACTGCAGGTAGTTTAGCAAGTAACGTGATTTGTACCCCTACTCCTGTGTGCTGGGAGGGCCTCTGAGTCGAAAACACAACCGGAGTGTTTGCAGAGTATTTGGTTTTATTCAAAACCAAATACGTCAGTCAAACAAATTCCCATTTCTGACTTCAGGGATTTGTTTGTCTGTGAATGGATGTACAGGCTGGTTTGATCTGTATTCTTTTGCTACAGAGGTCAGTTTGCCCACAATTTCTTTAATTTTATCTTTTGACTTTTCATTTTTGAGTGATTTACTTTTGTAAAATGTTTTGCTCACCTGAAATGAAACTTAAATAAGTTCCTGCTGACCTCACACTGTTTTTATCTGTGGATAATTTTCCATCCTGATGATCAGAAGAGTGTTTGAGGGTTTCAGATACTTCAGAACAACAGTAAGTGTTTAAAATGACGTCTTTCAGTTTCTTAGATAATCTGACAGGTTGACTGAAGTCTGTGAGCTTCAGTGGATTAACAAATTGTTAATGTTAATCTATGTGAGCCAGTGTTAACGCTTCACTTTACTGGTTGCAGATGAAGGTCATGTGGAGTTAGTGTGAAGCATTTGATTTACTGTTGGCTGGTTTCATCTGTGAAAACACATCTTATGAAATTAATTCAGTGTG
Organism: Oreochromis grahami; assembly: GCA_029532605.1. NCBI lineage: Eukaryota > Metazoa > Chordata > Actinopteri > Cichliformes > Cichlidae > Oreochromis > Oreochromis grahami. The sequence continues at coordinate 52,601 of JAQSNX010006040.1, read as the reverse complement.
TGGGGTTTTATCATCTGAAGAAACAAAGCTGTCAGACTTTATCTCTATATTTTTTTAACTAACTGTTTGATGCTGTTTGTTCTGCTGCTTCTTTATTCCTCAAAAAAGTTCTATAGAACAGCTTTTATGGAGGTAAATGCTGCTTCCTTCATAGTACAATATACATTTTTATACAGAAAAAATACACAAAATATAAAATATTTAAAATCTAAATGACATCCATTTAAATTTGATAAATTTTATATTTTGTATATAATTTTTTCACCTTTTTTTAACGATGCACTTCATCGTCCAACTACAGTCCAACGTAACACATCACAACGTCACATGGCTCAATTTCTTTAAGAGACAGGTCGGCCATTTTGAGATCGGGCGAACGGGTGACAGAAAACTTTTGATCTTTATTTAAACCTTAAATTTAATCTGATGTGTTCAGGTTTAAACTCAGGTTCAGTTATTGAGTGAAAACACCAACAGACTCAGACATTTAGAACAAACTAAGAGTCAGATCAGCAGAAACAGAGAACACGGACATGTCTGCTGTAACTGCGTCACTCTGCTCCACGCTGATGTTTGTCCTGTTCGTCTCTGCAGGTCAGATTTAACTGTTAGAAACTAAGTTTTTAACAGAGTTTATCTGTGAGATAACAAGGAATGAAGCGAATGAGCCTGGGTTACGCGTTAATGATATTTCTCCAAGAATTATTTTCATATTATTTGGTTTGTGTCGGTCGGTGTGATGATGCTAAAGTCAGTTAGCAGCTTTAAGGTGAAATAATTTATATGGAATCAGGTTTCTGCCAGAAATATCACACAAGATATAAGATCATTGCAACCTGTAAAAAAGATAAAGACAGGACAAAGACACAGACCAAAGATAAATAATTATTAAATATTGAGGTGCCTGGGTAAATGAAGTAAGTTGTATAAAGCATGTTTGAGTAGGAAAGCACTATATAAGAACTAAATGTAGTTTAGTCTCTTGTAATGTCTAATGTTCTCCCTCTTCTTCAGCTCAGGGCTCTCTGATTGGCTGCTGTAGAAGTGATCAGTTGCACTTTGACCTTTAACCTCTCTGCTCTGTGTTGTTTTCTCTTTCAGACCAGAAAATCATCACAGCAAAGTCTGGACAGGACGTCACTCTGACATGTCGAGCTCCAAACAACAACATCATAGTTGTAAAGTGGAGCAGAGCTGACCTCAGAGATGAATATGTGCTTTTGTACCGTGACGGTCACTTTGTTCCAGATGACCAGCATCCATCTTTTAAGAACCGGGTGGATCTGCAGGACAGACAGATGAAGGATGGAGACGTGTCTTTGATTCTGAAGGATGTGACGATTAATGATGCTGGAACATACGAGTGTGGTGTTGTCCAGCGAGTGAGAGGACCTGTGACTCTAATCAACACCACCTACCTTCATGTTGTTCCTCCAGCTGAGTGAGTAGAGTTGAGTGTGTGTGTGATCAGAGGTGAAGCTGCTTCCTGGTTGTTGATGTTTGTTTCTAAAGATGTTGTTGATGAGACTTTGTAGAAAGCAGCTGGTCTGAGTGATGTGATCAGAGTGCAGTAGATAATGTCTGACAGCAGTTTGAAGAGGAAATGGATTCTGTTCTGTTCTTCACTCATCACCTACCTGACAGCTGACACCTCACACCTGTTTCTCACCTGCAGGTCAGACAGGAGGACACACAGAGGATGGATCTGTTGGACTGATAGTTGGTCTGTCAGTTCCTGCTGTGCTTCTTGTTGCTGCTGTTGTTGGATCTTTATTCTACAGAAAACATAAAACAAAACAGAGTCAGGAAACAAACCAGCTTCCAGCTGAACTTCGAGTCTTCTGTTAATGTTTCCAGGATTCAATGCAGACATAAAATATGATCAAGGTCCTGAATCTGTGCCCTGTGCTATAGGTGAGTTCAACACATCATGGCAACATGGGCAACATCTGACCAATCACACAGATGATTGTAGCTGAGTGGCTGATTTAAAAAAAAAAAAGATTTGAAGAGCTTAGACATAAAACAGAAAAGTACCACAGCTGCTGCAGACAAGGCAGCTGAATGACATGAAAAGCTGTATATAGTATAGGGGTGGGCAATATAAACGATATACGATAGAAACGATATAGATTTGGCCAACGATAGAGATTTTGACTATATCGCGATATCGCGATAGCGCATGTTGATGATGTCATCAAGCTGCGCCTGTTTTGGTCGAAAGTATCAGCGGCTACAACCATTATCATCAGTAAATTATGTTCTCCTGACTGAAGTTTGCCCCGTGTATAGCATCCTGCTATGCGATTGCATTTGTCCCTGACCACCAGAATCCCTCACGTTAACTTTTATCGAGTGGAAAAAAAGTTGACGTTCATCCTCCAGCTTCACTGTGCTAATGTTATGCTAACATAGCTGTGTCGCTAGCAATCACGTAGCACAACATTATATACCAGGTAGTCCAACTTCGGTAACCCTGCAAACGCCACTGCTGTTTAGTGTTTCTGTCTTCACTTATGTTGGAAGTGGTAGCAGAGCTGTACGTTTTAATTAGTTTCAAAAATCTCTGTCAGAACATGGTATGAAATGTCTAGGTATAAACTAGCGAGCTAACTTAACTGTTAACTTCTAACTCCGTTAAATTTAATAAATTCTGTTTTCATGGATGCATGGATGTTAAACTTAATTGTTAAACCCGATAAAGCAGCAACGCTGATGATTTAATTAAAGATGAAAGAATTTAGACTGTTTTTAACTCTCAGTGTTCGTTTGACTTTGGGACCTGAAGGGGATGGAGTTTTGGACCCAGATTACAGAATTCATACATAAGGCACACTCTCGATTTTTGAGAAAATTAAAGGATTTTAAGTGTGCCTTATAGTTTGGAAAATACGTTATACAGAAGAAAAGATTATATCGTGATATATATCGTTATCGCACATGCTTCAAATTATATCGCGATATGAATTTTAGGCCATATCGCCCAGCCCTAATATAGTAGTTTTTATTTTAATATTAAAAGCACTTTGTGAATATGTGAAAGCTTTACATGTATTGAACAGTAAGAATGGAAAAGAGAAAGAGCTGCTACATCAATGAAGTTGAACTTTTTGAAGGCAGGAAGAAAAGAGAAAAATACCAAGTGTTTGAGTTAACAAATGTATCAGTATCACAAGTTTATCTTTAATGAATTAAAGAAACTGAAGGGTTATCATCAAGCAGCAAGAATCAAATGTAGGCTTAGTCCACTTGCTGTTGCTATAAAGCCCACCAGTACAAACAGGTGTCCCGATTTATAGAAATGTTCATGAAACAACATAATTGTTATAAAATTGTTTGCAGCCAAAAGAATACAGCTGCATCTAAGAATCTGTATTTATTACAGATGCTCACTGATGAAACACAGACTCGTGAAACATGCACAGGTCAGAGGAATCCTCCAGGAATGCTGATGCTAGTTTCTGGAGACGTCAGTCAGTAGTGATTTCATGACTGCTGATCTCTAATCCAGATCCAGATTTTTACAACTAACTGATCGTCTTCACATGAAAGCAAACAGTTGAGGTGAGGAAAGACAAAAAAGTGAAATCAGTGAGTTTAAGAATTTTCATGATACTGATGCAATAAAGTGTGTTTGGGCAAAATTAAATACTTGAAACAAAAAATAAATAAATACAATAAACAATGATATAAAAGTGATAAAAATTAAAAACATAAATAAATGCAATAAAGTAGTCAAATCTATGATGAGTGTATCCTAATTATGGAACAGTACAATTCACCACTTTGTGTTAAATGTCCCAAAATGACTTTGAACATACCAAGTATGCTTACAAAAGAACTGAAAAAAATATATAAATGAATATATTTAAAAAATAACAGGTATGGAAACTTTTTAAAAGGTTTAAATAAAGTATTGAAATGCCTTTGAGATTTGGGATAGGCTCCGTGTGTTTTTTATTCATATATTTTGTGTGCATTGGCTGTGCCAGTGGATGTTGTCATGGATAATGGAGCTGTCAGAATAAGAGTATCCTGATTTAAAAATAAACCATCAGTGTATCTTCTTCCACTTACCCAAACAAGGGTCATGGGGGGGGATTGGGGCTCAAGTTTTAATGTACTTCTTTAAATATTTCTTTAAGATATATAAATATGATTAAGCTAAGATTAATAATGTGCCCTTCTTATAATTGATTCCAATCCTGTAAATCAAAAAATAAACTGAAAATTATCAGTTTCTGTTTTTGTGGTCTGTATTTTGCTTGGGTTCTTTCCTTTGGGAGTGAATAAAGTTGGGTGATGGTGTTAATGCAGGTCTAAGAGTGAGAGATGTTTCAGCAAAGGTTTAAAGATGAATTATTTCCTGACATGAAAACATTCATGAAGGAAACTTTCTATCAGTTATTCATTGAACAAAGTCCTCTCTGTGGGACACACGATGATCAGACTCAGTAAAAGAGAATAAACTGACAGCACTGACCTTCTGTGACTTCACTATGTAACAATAAAACTAAAATCAGAATTAAACTCAAATTGAGTCACAGCTGCTAATGAGCCTGTGACTGTAGTTAGAAACAAAATGAGTGCATGTTGTTTGAAGACTGTTTATATATCTTAAAGAAATCTTCTGTTTATCACAGAGAACAGATTTGTTCTTCTTCTGTGACTCTAAAGTGCAAACTAAGCCTGATGTGTGAACACACTGCTGATCTTTGATTCAGCTGGTTCAGATTGATGAGTGTCTCAGTCAGACTGAAGTGAACTCATCACTCCGTACCTCCAATGAACACCTCCAGCTGCTGTGTTAACATCTGCACATTAACTCCTAAATAACAGCTGGTTCGCTCTTAAAGCTGTAGTTCACTTCTTAAGTATTTTCTTTGTTAAGGCCTAATCGTTCCTATTCTGATTTTTCTTTTTCCCTGGATTTGGTGCCTATTCCTGATGTTATGAGCCTTTCTGCAGAAAATCTTTCTACCTTAAAATTGACTCATGATTCAAGTCTTTAGGAACTCAAAGGTGGTTTTACTGTCCGACTTAACTGGCAGACTCTGTAAATATCAGATAATTATCAGCAGCCTGTTGTACTGTAAATGCTGTGGACATAAGAAGCAGGTAGTAAACCTAGTTTTGAATTCTGTTTCATGTCTAATCTTCAGGTTACTCTGAGCTTATTGTATTGTATTTAAACGGTATAATTAGTATAATTCCACAGATCCTCCTGTGTCTTAATAGCAGGGCTGTGATACTAATTTTTGCTGGTTCTTTTCTTGAATTGAAATAAGCTAAACATCATGAACATAGCTGATAGTTTATAATCTTTGTGGCCAAAGCACTTAAAGCAAACACAGTCACACAGCATGTTTGAAAAGCACCTGATGGTTTGAAAAATCACCTGATCTTTCCGTGCTTCTGATTGGTCAGATGCTTCCCACACAGCACCTGTCACATGGTCACATGCTCATAGCTGATAATAAAACATCAGTTGCTTCATCCTAGGATCTCTTAACCGGATCGCTGGTGTTCGGGTAAGTTGTAACCCACATCAGATTTGAGGGTTCTGCTGCTGAATAAGCTTGGAGGTGTAATTTCCCTCCCCGCCACTAGGAGGCGAGTCTGTCTTGAGATGACTTTCTGTTAGTCAACAGTTCCTGTTGTTAAAGCCATTACTCAAGATCCCGGTAAGAAAAGCTTAAATAAAAGTTAAATTCACAATTTATCTTCACATACTAGTAGTTAATAGATGGCCAAATGAAGCTTTCTGAAGCTTGTATTAAAAAACGATTCATTACTCGAAGCTTTTCAACACAGTCCTGTCTGGTGACATCTGGTGGCGAAAATTATGAAGAGTAGCTTGAATCTACAAACTAAAAAGAATCATTCATGAAATCATTAGTGGAGTTCTGTTTGATATTTGATATTGGGCTACCGTTGCGTCGCTTTGAACATATAATTGTTTTTTTTTCCTCTTTTTTTGAAGGGGGGGGGCTGAAAAAAGGGTTATGCTTATTTGCTTAATACATTTTGATCAATAAACTTTCCCTATTTAAACATGCACCATGGTGTGGCCGTTCTTTGCTTATGACTTCTTGATGTTGGTAAATACAATAAGTGAGAAATATATATAATACACATATAATAATCAGAGATGGGCAGTAACGCGTTACTTGTAACGCGTTACTGTAATCTGATTACTTTTTTCAAGTAACGAGTAATGTAAGGGATTACCATTGCAAAAACGGTAATTAGATTACCGTTACTTTCACATAGTAACGCAGCGTTACTGCGTTACTAAAACCATGATTTTTTGCAAGAGATTATATCTCTCGGCTGGCCTGGGAACACCTTGGTGTTCCCCCGGATAAGCTGGAGGAGGTGGCTGGGGAGAGGGAGGTCTGGGCTTCTCTGCTTAGGCTGCTGCCCCCGCGACCCGGCCTCGGATAAAGCGGATGAAGATGGATGGATGGATGGATATTTTTGACCTGGGGGTAGGACTGATTGTGAACTGGAAAGGGAAAATGCTTAGGGGCTAAGTAGGGCTGGGTATCGTCACTGATTTCTAGAATCATTTTGATTCAATCAACAATTCGATTCAATTTGATTTGAATCGGGAAAGTTTTCCCTCAGACAGTCAGAAATATTATAGTTCTGATCATTTATCAGTATATATCCATATTTTTATATCTATAAAAAGAAAGCGGACACTGTGAGACTTCATCAGAGATGTAAACATCACAGCAGATGCCTTTGTTTCAAAGTAACTCAGAATAAAACACAGAAAAAACATGGCCTACCTTTTCATAGCAAAGAAACCTCCTTAAAAATATTCTGCAGTAGAACAAAAAAAAGAAGAAAACATGAATCAACATGTGAACATTACCTGATGCTGCTGAAGTAAAGGAGAGCAATGTCACAGAGGTTGAATTAGAGACACAGCTAAGCATTTTGCAATTTCGCATGATTGTAAAAAGTTTACATTTCTTCAGTATTGAACAACAGAAATGAGACTTCCTTGTCGGAAGTCAGTACATAACGGTAGACCGGTGGGTAATAAGCAAGCGAAAAATGCAGAAAACAGATTTGTAGATGGGAAACTGTTCTTGAAGTACACTGAGAGAGAGAGCTGTGCATGAAGTGTGATTTTATCGTGGTGGAAGCAAAACAGAAAAGAGGGAATTCATGATGTTGTTTATCTGAAGCAAAATGTGAAGTGTGGTTTGGATCTTCTTTTGCTGGAGGCTCAGTCAATTTTGTTTGGAGAGTGATGAAACCTGCAGCTGCAGAATCTAGCGGGGAAAAAAGGTAAACACAAAGCGCAGACCCGCTGATGGGTCCGCGCTTTGTGTTTACCTTTTTATGCAGAATCCGTAAACCTGCTCTCATTTACTGTTTTAGCTGTTTGGTGTTTGACGAAATTTTGTGAGGTTTAACCTGAGATTCTGGAGTTTCAGGCAAAAAAGATTTATATTTACAAATCGATTTTAATGAATCAATATCACTTTATTCAATTTAGAATCGATTGTAATCAGAAAATCGATAATCAAAACCCACCCCTACTCATGAACTTGCAAAGTAAAAACATGATCCATTTAAGGTAGCCCTTTTTCATTTTTATTTAATAAGAGAATTTGTTTTACTGTGCGATGGCTGAGTCGTTTTCTTTTCTTGGAGATAATTTCTCCTGCCTTAGAGAAAATCCTCTTGCATGAAACAGAAGAGGCTGGAGTGCAGAAACTGCACTGCAAGTTGGTAGATATGCAGGTATATGGTCTTCCTGGGTCCTACAGACTATCACCTAAAAAGAATAAACAAAATGATTTTCTAAAATGTGCAGCAATTTAATTTACGTATACTGTAAAATACATTTTTTTATTAGCTTTAATTCAAATGGAAGTGTTTCTGAAGTCATATACTGTAATGATATTTACATTATGAAAAGATCATTTTGGACATTTCAAGTTTTTCACTTCTTCAGATAAAATAAATTGACCAAAATCAACTCAAAATACTCCCACACACCACAAAACCTCCCATTGTCCTCCCTGGCTCCGTTTCTCCCAACAAATTCTGGATCCTTGGGTTTTAGTTAGCATTAGCAGCACATGCTGCGTCTGATGTGAAAGGACCTTTATGCTGCCCACTGTGACTCACAGCAATGGTCCCGGGTCAGCCTGTTAAACTAATCCTAAAGTAATAATGATATTTTCAACCACTGACATACCACAACTTTCCTTTCAACAGCTACTGAAAGTTTTTATATAGAGATCCTCCAGCTTCAAACTGTATTACCCTTCAAGGACCTGCAGTTCAAAAAAGCGCCCCTCCGACAGCCAAACCCATCTGTTCTCTGATTGGATTGTTAAATTTGTGATTGACATGACATTGGCCAATCAGCTAAAAGGAAGAAAACTAGGGTCAAAATTCATACTTGTAACTTGAAACTTGAGTGCAGAGTTTCACATGTATTTTTTGGCTAAGTCCACACACAAATCTTTTTTTACGCACACACAAATTATTTTTACATATACAAATCCTGATTTACAAGTACAAAATATTTATGACCACAATTTGAGCCCATACAGAAATCTTGGCCATCACTAATAGATGGCTATTTATTAGGATCTGAAATCTGTGAAATACGGCCGTGGGAAACTGCGTCAGCCAATTTGTCAGAGTAGGATGGTTTCTCGTAGAGATGGCACGATACCACTTCTTTATGTCCGATACCGATATCGATATCATAAATTTGGATATCTGCCGATACCGATATGAATCCGATATAGTGTGTTTTTTAATCAATAAAACTGTTTTTTAATATCTTGCTGCATTTTGTATAAGTTCATACTCAAGTTTAAATAAACAACAACACTAAAGCTATTCTGTTATACCTGTATGCAAAAAATACACTGCACCCAAAATATTTCATAGTTCAGCAACACTGATCAATCTAATAAACTTAAACCTGCTCCATCCTCCCTATTCTGGTATTTTAAAGAGTACTTAGCAGAAATATTAAGCAACCTAACTAATAGGGTTGCAAACTCCCAGCAAAAAAAATAGGGAACCACCCCCCACCCTCCACCTCATGATGCTTAATCGACGTAATCAACTTTAATTTGATGCAGTGTGAAAAAAAATGCACAGAAATAAATTATTTTTCAAGAATAATTAAATTAAATAGATTGAACATCTTTCTTCAACAGAATTGCAGAATTCACAGATGGTATCTTCCCAAAGGAAAAAGTACTATAGCTTACTAGGGTATATTAGACTTAACAGTTACTATATACAGTAATGGACTTCTATATATTTTACATCAGATTAAAACTTTGGGTGTAAGATTCAGATAATTATTTATTAAAAGCTACACATTTTAAATGAGAATAAGAAAGAAAAGTATGTCTTTGAGCCCCCTTTCCCCTGTTCATGCCCTATCGGCCCCCCTGGCTAAACTTTGCTAGATCCGCCCCTGCACAGTTACCAGCTGTCAGCTACGTAGAAAAGGATCCTGGTGTAGAAAGTAATATTAAATAAATTCTAACGACACCTTATCAAGGTTAAACATGCTGCTGTTGTTCAGCCGCTGGTTTCCTCTTTCTGGTGCAAAGTGGGCCAAAAACAAAGAAAAGACACGGACTCACGACAGAAAAGCCGATCAGCTGATCATTAAGCAGTTTCATGATTGAAGTAGCAGCAGGAGAGGGAGGGAGAGAGGCAGTCGCTCCATATATCGGTTGTTAAGCTTAACGTGGGAACGCTTTACAAACATTCAGAGAAGAACTTACACACTTGCTTTACTTCTCTCTGGGATAACTTCCTCGGAGATGAAATGCTGGTTTGGTAGCGAGGCTACAAATACACACAGCCGCTCAATCACGGGAGGCACACTGCTGCAACATGCTACGGTTATGAGCCGAGTTACACCGTGTCGCAAGTTTTGTGAGGTGCTTTTTTGATATTTAATGGATCGGATTACATTTTTTATTTCTCTCCGATATCCGATCCAGTAATTTACGTCAGTATCGGACCGATACCGATACGTAATATCGGATCGGTCCATCTCTAGTTTCTCGGACCAGGCGAGCTATCTCACCACGAGTTCCGGTAAGGGATGCTACATGAATGTTAGCGCCATAAATACATGTAGTTGACTGCTATTAATATATTTCCTGTTTAAAAACAACCAGTCGGAGTTGTGATATTTATGTTTAAAGTACTGTAACATCACTGATGTGTACTTGTGTAATTGTGTAATTGTGGGTGTTACATTCTTATTCCTTTGTGAAACAGTGAAGTATTTTAAAGTATGTTACTTGTAAGTAATTTCACAGAAGTGTTGTATTGTACTTTTAAGAGAAGTACTTTTTACAGATGCTCCTTTAAAACAGTTCTAAATGTAACAAGTAGACAGCAGCACTGATGTTATCAGTTTGAAAAGCTTCCTCTGACACCATTAAAGGCTTAAGAATAACATGATGCTAGAACATCACATTTTATAATATGGCAGTAAAAATAACTCGTAGAGATTGCCTTTGATGTTTTCTTCCACAATCAGAGCTCTGAGCTCCCTTCATTCAGTAACAGAGGAGCTGCTGTCAGAGGGAAGTGCGGAATCCTTCAAAGTAAAAGTATTTCTGGTTTGGATAGCTCTGCACTGCTGAGCAAAAGGGGGTGAGCCTGGGTCCAGCTACATGAGTGGTGTCTTGTTTTGGTGAAGCTTTTGAATTGTTTGGCCTTTGAGGCCCGTGTGTAGTTCATAAAGTGGGCTGACACTAAGCACAGAGAGACCCACAGTGGGCGTACACACAGTACACAGATCATACATAAAGCACCTGTCTGTCTGTCACATCAGTGTCTATTTATAGCTTTCTGTTGAAGAGGAAGAAGTGTTTTCTGTTTGAACCACGTACTGAAACAACTCCTCCACATTATGTGGAAAACTGAGGGAACTCGCTGAGCTCCTCTAACACACTTCACCTCAGTGATGCTTTTATTTCATAATGCAAAGATTTATCCATTCATTTATACGTTTGTGGTTTCCTGTTTGTAGCTCTAAGAGAGCAGATGTGTTCAAGCTTGTTCCACATGAAGCTGCTCAGCAGTTTGTTTGCATCAGATGATTCAACAGATCAGTAAACCTGTGCTAAAAATAACTTTTACAGTCACAAACAAATGAAAAAAGGATCATCTGGAAGCTCTTGTGGGCTGTGACGCTTGTTGATTAACTGAGTGATTAATAAGAAAAGTGACACTCAGCTCCACATCCCTGCTCTGCTTGAACTTCATCTCACCCGGAAACAAGTGATGTGAACAGAATAGCGCTCCGAGCGCGCTCATAAGTTCCTTTGTCCTCACTGCATTTCTACCTCCAGCTAAATAAACCTGAAACGAGGCCTGTGAATGAGTGATGTCGATTCAGGAGCACAATCAGATGTCAGACATCAGGTTTGAGGGTTTATCATGTGTATGTTTGTTTATATGGTCACAGGGTTAGTGACCTAATTGCATGACCTGATCAGCTGATCAGTAATCGTACCTACTTTGATTGGAATAAAGATCCAGGGCCTGTCTAAGCTGTAGACCAGTAACACGGCTGCAGTGATTAGATTATATTAGTTTCTCTTTTTGCTCTACTGAACCTGAGGAAATGTACATGTTAGTGGTTAAAGGAGCGAGCGGTTCTCATACTCATGTTAAAGAAAAGAAAATCCCCCACCTGCAGCTCACTTCCTCTCAGCTGAACTGTTCACACCTAAAGGAAAAAATGCAGCTTGTTTTTCTTCCTACCAGCTGGAGACTTAATTTACATAAGAAAACATGTTTTAGGTTCAGTACTTAAAAACCCCAAAAAACCCCAAAAAAACAAGACAAATAAAAGTTTACAAATCTTTCAGATTAAAAATAGAAATTTCAGGGTTTTCGCTTAAACGCACAAAATAAACCATCATTATTTTCCTGTCAGTGAACGCACCATGCACGTATCATCTGTGCCTCTGTTTTCTCTTCATATTAACCTTTTTTTAAAAGTTTTATCTTTTCTTTGTTACTTTATGCAGCAAAACAAAAGAAGATGGCAAGAAGGTAAAAGGTAAGAAAACCACAACAGAGTCAATCACAGGAAGGAGGAGGGTTTAAAAGACGTAAGCATGAGCGGACCAGAGTGTTGGTAACATTTCCGAGAAAGAGGATGGAGGAAACAACGCTGCTGTGTCTCCTCTGTAAGTACAATATGTTTTTATGGATGCTGAGATTTAACAATAACCTCAGAAATTCAATGTTCAGCAAGTTTGCAGGTTTATAACATGTCAGAGTGTAAAGCTGGTCTGCAGGTTTTGTGATAAATGTTGTAAAACAGTCGTCATGTTCAGAGTTTTTAGGATTTTTGAGAGAAGACATGAATCCATTTCTCCCGTCCTAATCTAAGATTGAGTTCAGAGTAAATGATATCACTGGTAATTGATGTTTGCAGTATTAAAAAAATCACACCTGATCATCCTTCAGTCTGCCAGCAGTCCACACCTATCTATGTTTTTAAGCTTTCTTTCTTTTTGATATTCGCAAGTTTCTAATAAAATCTGCCTAAAACATAATCGAAGCCAACTTTAGTCACAAACCAAGTTAAACTTTGGCAGTAAGAAGGACAGTTATGAGCTGGACCAATCAGACAGTCCCACACTGAGAGAACTGAAGTGGAAAATGTTGGTGTCACTGTCGTCTTCATGAGTGTGAAACCTCAGACTAACCTGCTGCTTTCTTTTAGTTCTGACTGCAGTGCTGATCTGCACGACACACCAAGGTCAGTGAGCCTCTGTTACCAGTGTCTGAAAGTCAGAAATAAGAAAAATGATCTCATGTTTTGTGCATTTATTGTTCCTGATGTACTGATGTTCAGGCTGTGGTGCAGCTCTAAGACACCACATCCTCTCTGCTGTCATGCAAAGACTTTCTAGCTTTAACTGCTGCCTGAGCAAGAAGGAAGAAAGAAAAGACCCAAAGCTTAAAATCTGTATGTTTGCTGCTCTCTAAAAATGTTTGTGGGTCTTACAGACAACAGAACAGATAAGAAACTATCCCACAAGTACAAAATAACTTAAACAGGTTACAAAGATGTTGATTCTGGAAGATGTTTAAACAACATTAAGACTGAAACTTTATTTCTTTGGAAAAAGATTTTACATCTAAATTTCATGGAGAAAAAATCAATACTTCTGCAAGTCAAACCCACGCTCCCTCCTGTGAGGCACCAGTGCTGACCCCATGATGATCCCATGATGCCCACACATGTGGAAACAACAACGTTCAAGTGTTCAACTCACATCTCAACTGCACAGTGACAGAAACATCATTTACACGCAGATACATACACTGCTGTGCAGTAACACCAGTCTGTGTATCCTGGGTGGATGTTGTTACGGGTTTTGGGTCATTTGTCTAAATCTTTGATGCATTTCATGTGATCTAACTATTAGAGAGGACAGTGACTCCTTCTTTTAATAGCCTCTCTCAACTTTAGCATAAAAAGAGCCAACAGAGTTTGTTACAGTAAAGCTCCTTCAAGCCTGCTCATCTCTGCTACCTGATGAAGAGCAGTTCAGGAGGTCGACTCAAATACCGAGCAGAGCAGAAGGGCAGTTAAGAGTAATGCAGGGTGGCGGGACTTCTCTGGAGGTTGTGGAGGCGGGACACGTCAGATTGCTGAGAAGCGTGTCAAAGATGAAGGCGGCGAGGACCCTCCAGTGGTTTGACAGTCAGCTGGTGTCAAAGGCAGTGAAGACCCTGTGGAAGCCTGGCAGGAACATGTTAGCAGTCCAGTTCTACTCTAGGATATAACAACAGACAACACAGGACCATCCAGCACGCCGGCTGCTCAGGTTCGACCCCCTCAGGACTCTCAGTGTTTGAGGTTAGCCAGCTCAGGACATTTAGGCAGCTTTGGACACTCAGGCTCAAATAACTCTAGCTTAGTCTCTGGAGTGCTCCCAGGCAGAGGCAGACAGGTGCTTGTGAGAGCTCTGCTTCTTCTTCAACCTCCTAGGACCTGCCGTCCACATATGTGGACATCACATTTTTGGTTCTTTTGACCAAAATACTCAATTTTGCTCTACATGGGCCTGATATCCACTTACGAGGACATTATACTGCTACTGTTCTATCAAAATTTTAAATGAATATCCTCATTTGTGGCTCTCATTTTTCTTAAAAACAAAAATAAGGTAAAAACAAAAATCTGGAAATTCTGTTTTTACATTCAATATGCCCAAATATCAAAGAGAAATTAAAAATGCATGTCGTGGAAGAGTTCGGGTCTTAGGAGGTTACAGAGGGCCCAGGTGGAACAAAAGCAGTTGGCTCATAGCTTCACCGGTGAGGACCTGATATGAAGCAAACTGGAACGCTGAACAACTGGACCCTGTTAGGTCCTCACAGTAAGACTTCCTCACAGACTGGTGGAAATTAGGCTAGAAAGCTGGGCAGCTTGGACGACACTGGAAGGCTAGACATGGTTCTGGATGTTGCCCCCGGTCAGTTGAGCCCAATAAGAGGGAAACCAGTTTGTGATGGAAATCTCAGGTCAAGGATGCTTCTTTTTCTTTGTAGAAGAGCAGGTTGCGAAGCAGGGCAAAAATCAGAGTCTTCCTCCTCTTGTATTTGTTATTCTATTTGAGTTATGGAGGAGTACACACTTGAAATATTTGGGAACTGTAGCAGTCGTGGAAAACTCCCTCTGTGGCAGAAAACCACACAGAGGCAGTCTTGATACCAATAGATGGAAAAAAAAACTGTAGGAAATCCTCAGAGGCCTTGACAACTCCTAAATGGAACTACACAGCAAAATCTCCAGTGTTAAATTAACACTACAGAGTGTCTATACGTGTCCACTCTGAGTGTTAAATGAACACTTTTGACAGTGTTACATTTTTAAAAGTAACCTAGTCAGTTTTCAAGATTTTCAATGACAAACACTGAGCAGTGCTGATTTTCTAACATTTTGAGTCATTGTAAATCTTGAAAACTGACTAGGTATGTGACTGCTCCTCACATACAAGGTCTTAAATAATCAGGCCCCATCTTATCTTAATGACCTTGTAGTACCATATCACCCCACTTCGCTCTCACTCTGCAGGCCTACTTGTTCTTCCTAGAGTATTTAAAAGTAGAATGGGAGGCAGAGCCTTCAGTTTTCAGGCCCCTCTTCTGTGGAACCAGCTTCCAGTTTGGATTCAGGAGACAGAAACCCTTTTCTTTTTTGCTAAAGCCAATAGTTAGGGCTGGATCATCCCTTGGATACAACAGTCTCAGGCTGCTAGGGAACATCCAACGATGAAGTGAGATCTTTTCACTTCCCTTGTGTTTCCACTACAGTCATAGTTTCCACATAGTCGCAGAGAGCACAGACGTCATGGTAAATTTTGGCTTTTAATGATTTCTTTGAAATGCTCTTTTTGAAGGATGTAATTACACTACAGAATATATATATTTAATGACTTTAAAAAACAATAACTGAGCGCAAGTTTGAATTTATTTTGGATTTCCTTTCATCCACACCAGGTTCAAAACATACACACAGACTCAACTGTACACAGTGACTTGAAAAACTTTGATTTTCTTTGTCTGGAACTTTTACACTTTGGTTATCTTACAATCAAAAACGTAATTTTTATTGCAATGTTCTGTGACAGACCAACACAGAGTAGCACCCAATTGTGAAGTGGTACAAAAAAGAAAGAAGAGGCATGGTTTTTCAAAATTTTAAGCAAATCAAATCTGGTTTGCCGTGTTTTGTATTCCGGCCCCCTGCATCAATACTTTGCAGAGCAACTTTTCTCTACAAGTCTTTGAGGTATGTCTCTACCAGCTTTGCACATCCAGAGACTGAAATTTTTGCTCATTCTTCATTGCAAAACAGCTCAAGCTCAGGCAGATTCGATGGAGTGCGTCTGTGAACAGCAGTTTTCAAGTCTCGCCACAGATGGTCAACGGGATTTAGATCTGGACTCTGGCCATTTTAACACATGAATATTCTTTGGTCTAAACCATTCAATTGTATCTTTCGCTGTATGTTTTCAGTCATCGTCTTGTTCAAAGGCAAATCTCCTTCCCAGTCTCAAGTCTGTAGCCTCCTACAGGTTTTCATCCAGGATTCGTCCTGTATTTAGGCTCCATCCACCTTCCCATCAACTCTGAGCAGCATCCCTGTCCCTGCTGAAGAAAAGCATCCCCATAGCATGATGCTGCCTCCACCATATTTCACAGTGGAGATGGTGTGTTCAGTGTGATGAGCAATGTTACTTTTCCTCCACATGTAGCGCTTTGCATTTAGACAGACAAAAAAAAAAAAAAAGGTCTCGTCTGACTGCATTCCCTCGAGGACCCGCCCTTCAGTCTATGTGGGCCGGGTCCTCCAAAGGCCAGGTAGGCCGGAAGTGAGCGGTGATGAAATTGGATGGTCTAGCCTTGAGATCTGCGTCACCGCTGTCTCGGTGGAGTTTAATAAACTCAGCTGTCTGCTCCTTGCTATCTAAAAATATAACAGGACACTGGTGTAAATTCTCGACCATCTCACA
The DNA here is from genome assembly GCA_029532605.1 of Oreochromis grahami. Classification (NCBI taxonomy): domain Eukaryota; kingdom Metazoa; phylum Chordata; class Actinopteri; order Cichliformes; family Cichlidae; genus Oreochromis; species Oreochromis grahami. Next base: position 36,033 of record JAQSNX010006040.1, on the reverse strand, counting down.
CTTCTGTTTATAATCAGTTTTCTGTTTGACGTTTATTCAGCTGTGAAAACTAACTTTAATCTCAGCCAAACTGATTTACTCAGGAACAAATAAAACACTGAAAAAAGTCAAACAATAGCATTTTTCAATTATCTAAGTGACTTTTATATCATGTTCAACCTGAGTAGCGAAAGACCGCAGGGGTCTGAAAATTATTTGCTGGGAATTCTGTGTTCTCGCCGGCTCTAGCAAGCTTTGAACCCCCAGCTAGCCATCGAGCTGGTGGGTATCAGATGTAACCAAAAATGTTGGAGCACTTATGCAAAAATGCCTATTTGCTGCTAGCAGGTTGCTAATGCTCTCCTTCAAGTCTAAAACCAGCATGTTAATACGTGGAGATCCTGAAGGCTGCTCCAAAAATGATCAATTATATTTTAAATATTTGTTCAATTCAAATCAGTTCAAATTATCTTTTTTTCTTTCTTAAAGAAATCTTCTACATCATGTATATTTTTTATGCCATGTGTCATTTCCATTGCAAATAATAATCACATTTAAATTAAGAGGAGATGGCTGCAAAAACTCAGGAGCTATGATGTCATCAAGAGCTGCGTTCTCGACACCGGATAAACATATAAAGTCTGCACCAGCGAAAACGCAAGTACAGATGGGTGTACATGAGTATTTGGCGAGGCCTAACAGTCTGCAGTCTATGAACTAACGCCAGCTAACAATGTTAGCTCGTTCGCGAGTATCCTTCACTAACAGTAATAACAATCGCACAGCATTAGTACATCGATCAGCCCATTTCCAATTAAGAAATGCATTCCTGCCCGTGCACTGCTGGCTCTGGGTCCATTGTGTAACTGACGCCACCAACAATAGCAGGGTTACATTAGAGTCTTACTGTGTGTTTTGTTTCGGTTTCCAGCGATAAGAATCAGAAACTGTATTCATCCCATATGGAAATTGAGTATAAAAATGTTTTAAAAAGAGGACACGTCTTTTTCTCTAACCCACTCCCAGCCATGCGATATGAGCATAACGAAGAGCTGGAAGACCAATTAACACTAATTAGGTTAATTGGCAACATGATTGGGTATAAAAAGAGCTTCTCAGAGCGGCAGTGTCTCTCAAAGCCAAGATGGGTAGAGGATCACCAATTCCCACAATGTTGCGCAGAAAGATAGTGGAGCAATATCAGAAAGGTGTTACCCAGCGAAAAATTGCAAAGACTTTGCAGTTATCATCATCAACTGTGCATAACATCATCCGAAGATTCAGAGAATCTGGAACAATCTCTGTGCGTAAGGGTCAAGGGCGTAAACCCATACTGGACGCCCGTGATCTCCGGGCCCTTAAACGACACTGCACCACAAACAGGAATGCTACTGTAAAGGAAATCACAGAATGGGCTCAGGAATACTTCCAGAAACCATTGTCAGTGAACACAATCCACCGTGCCATCCGCCGTTGCCAGCTGAAACTCTACAGTGCAAAGAAGAAGCCATTTCTAAGCAAGATCCACAAGCTCAGGCGTTTTCACTGGGCCAGGGATCATGTAAAATGGAGCGTGGCAAAATGGAAGACTGTTCTGTGGTCAGACGGAGTCACGATTCGAAGTTCTTTTTGGAAATGTGGGACGCCATGTCATCCGGACCAAGAGGACAAGGACAACCCAAGTTGTTATCAACGCTCAGTTCAGAAGCCTGCGTCTCTGATGGTATGGGGTTGCATGAGTGCGTGTGGCATGGGCAGCTTGCATGTCTGGAAAGGCACCATCAATGCAGAAAAATATATTCAGGTTCTAGAACAGCATATGCTCCCATCCAGACGTCATCTCTTTCAGGGAAGACCCTGCATTTTTCAACAAGATAATGCCAGACCACATTCTGCATCAATCACAACATCATGGCTGCGTAGGAGAAGGATCCGGGTACTGAAATGGCCAGTCTGCAGTCCAGATCTTTCACCTATAGAGAACATTTGGCGCATCATAGAGAGGAAGGTGCGACAAAGAAGGCCCAAGACGATTGAACAGTTAGAGGCCTGTATTAGACACGAATGGGAGAGCATTCCCTATTGCTAAACTTGAGAAACTGGTCTCCTCGGTCCCCAGGCGTCTGTTGAGTGTTGTAAGAAGAAGGGGAGATGCCACACAGTGGTGAAAATGGCCTTGTCCCAACTTTTTTGGATTTGTTGACACCATGACATTTTGAATCACCATATTTTTCCCTTCAAATGATAAATTTTCTCAGTTTCAACTTTTGTGCCGTGATTTATGTTCTATTCTGAATAAAATATTGACATTTGCCATCTCCACATCATTGCATTCAGTTTTTATTCACAATTTGTTTAGTGTCCCAACTTTTTTGGAATCCGGTTTGTATGACACATGTCCATCCATCTGAGCTAAACCTACGCCCGCCTGCTTTCAATCACCAAAATTGGAGAAGGCATAGAGAGGGGACAGCCAAACATATGAAACCGGAAATGACCGCCGTGCATTCTATTTATTTCAACAAAGTAACTGTATTCTGATTACCACCGATTTAAAAGGTAACTAATAGAATAGTTAAATTTTGTATTTTAAATACGCAATACAGGTACATGCATTCTGTTACTCCCCAACACTGCCTGTGTTTGTCTGTCAACAATGGCTTTCTTCTTGCCACTCTTCCATACAGGCTAGATATGTGGAATACACACACACAGTTGTCCTGTGGAAAGATTCTCCCACCTAAGCTGTGGATTTCTGCAGCTCCTCCAAATTGACAGTAGGCCTGTTATAAGCTTCTCTGATAAGTGCTCTGTCAGTTTAGGTGGATGGTCATGTCTTGGTGTGTAGCATCCCTTTTCTATTTCTGGATGATGGATTGAATAGTGCGTTTTTGCTCTTTGGAATTCTTTGAGTTCAAAGCCTGGGATGTTACGGCTTTTTGTTTTTTATATATATATAACCTTACTATATCCTAACCTTACTATAATCCCTGACCTGTCTGGTGAGTTCCTCGGTCTTCATGATGCCGTTTGTTCACTAATGTTCTCTAACAAACCACTGAGGCCGTCTTCTTCTTCTTCAGTCAAGTTTAACGGCAGCTTGCATCCAAAACTGTTGCATTACTGCCATCTCCTGGCTGTTAATCTTCCATCACTCCTGAATCCTCAAATCCTCTTGATGAGACCAGTATTTCTCAAAAAACGAAAAACCACCACTTTCCCTTCACCATGACTTAACTTATTAACCACTTGTTCAAACGTAAGTTCCCTTCCACCACTCATTTCACCCCACATCACCCCCCTGTGACTTGCATACTTCCTACAACTAAGGAGTACATGCTCTACCGTCTCCATATCAGTGCACCCATCACACAACCCAGTCGGATGTTTACCTATCCTAAAAAGAGTACCATTTAAAAAGCAGTGGCCCGTTCGTATTCTACTGATAACAACCTCCTCTTGTCTCTTTAATCCGCTGCTCCTCTCAGCTTCTATTGTTTTTTGCACCCTATATAAATGTCTCCCTTTTGTTTCATTATCCCATGCCATTTGCCAGAAGTTCTTACTTTCTGTCCAAACTACACTTTTCCCTTCAGATTTTGACAATGGTAACTTTACATCTATGTCGACTCTTTTAACAGCTGCTTTGGCCAACCTATCTGCGCTTTCATTACCCAAAATACCCACATGAGCCGGAGTCCACATTATTACCACATGTTTACTTTGGTCAGACAGTCTATGATGAGCAAAAAGAATGTCATACAGAATTTGCTGATGGGTAGTTGTGTATCCTTGTTCAATACTCAATAATGCGGACAATGAATCACTGCATATCAGGACTTTGGAGACTTTGCTGTCTTCCAGCCATTCTAGAGCCAGCAGTATGGCATACAACTCAACTGCATATACACCCAGACAAGTTGATGTTCTTCTCGCAATCTTGATATTTAACTCCGGAATTACCACTGCTACACTAGTTGCTTCAGTCTTAGGGTCTTTTGACCCATCTGTATACACCTGTAAAAAGTCACTGTATTTGCTGTCCAATCTGTTATAGAATTTTTGACAAATATCTGTGGTCACTTTCCTCTTTTTAGTGTCCGTTAATGATCTGTCTACGTCAATATATTTCAATGTCCATATGGGTCGTAAAGGCCATACCACTGTCTGATTGAAGTCTTTATCATACACTTTAAAAGTCCTTGCTCTATCATCCCCAACCCACCCAAAACTATTTTTAAAAACCTTTCCCCTTTCCCAACAAGTCCCTAACACTTTCTTAACAGGATGGTTTCCGTCATGACCTTTCAAATTTATCCAATAATTAACCAACAGCTGTTGCCTTCTAATATACAGCGGCATTTCTCCCGATTCCACTTGTAGAGCACATATTGGTGTTGTTTTTACTGCCCCCAAGCAAAGTCTCAGTGCTCGAGCTTGAATTACATCCAGCTTCTTCAAGGAAGTCTTAGCCGCTGATCCATATACCACACACCCATAATCCAATCTTGATCGAATCATCGTGAGATAAATACTCTTAAGTGCAGCTAAATTAGCACCCCATGTCAGTCCCGCTAAACACCTCAAAATATTAAGAACCTTTTTACTTTTCCCCACAACGTGCTCTATGTGATGTTTCCAAGTTAATCTCTTGTCAAAAACCACACCCAAAAAACGAAAACAATCCACCCTTTCTAACTCTTTCCCATACAAGTATAACAGTTTATTCCCCCAATTTTCTTATTTGTGAAAAACATTACTTTAGTTTTTCAACAGAAAATTTAAAACCCCATTCTACACCCCACTTTTCTACTTTACCTATCCCCTCTTGAAGTTTCCGGACGAGATGGTCAACATTCTTCCCCCTCACCCATAATGCTCCATCGTCAGCAAAAAGTGATTTACCATAACTACCAGACACATCTTTAAAAATATCATTGATCATAAGTGAGAAAAATGTTGGACTAACTACACTGCCCTGAGGAGTTCCATTTTCTATCACACATGGCTCAGAAACATGCGACCCTATTTTAACTTGAATTGTTCTGTCACATAAAAAGTCTAACACCCAATTAAACATACTGCCTCCTACCCCTGCTTCATGTAGCTTAATCAGTAGACCGTCTCTCCAAAGCATATCATATGCCTTTTCTACATCAAAGAAGACAGCAACTACCACCTCTTTATTAACTTGCGCCTTCCTGATATCATCTTCCAGACATAAGACAGGATCCATCGTCCCTCTTCCTCTACGAAAACCACTCTGATAGGGTACTAAGACATGTCTTGACTCTAAAAAGTGAACCAATCTCTCATTCACCATCCGTTCCATTAGTTTACACATATTGGAAGTCAGAGCAATGGGCCTATAATTTCCAGGGTCGCTATGGTCTTTCCCTGGTTTCTTTATCGGTACAATCAGCGCTTCTTTCCACCGACGTGGGAGACGCCCTACTGTCCACACCTTATTAAACAACAGCAGCAATTTATTTAATGCTTCATCACTGAGATGTTTCAGCATAACATAACATATCTCATCCTTCCCTGGAGCACTGTTCCTAGTTCTGCCCAGAGCTCTTTTCAGTTCTCCAATAGAAAAGGGACAACCCATTACATCTGCAGTACTTTCCTTCCTCCCTAAAACGTCAAGATGTCTTTCTTTAGTCGCCTCTCTTCCTCGTTTACTTTCTCCCACTATGTACATCAACAAAAGTACTTGCCAAGAAATCAACTTTTTCCCCATTAGTAACAGCTACTCGATTATTCTTTTCAAGAATTGGATAACTCCAGTCTCTTCTGTCTCCCCCATTTTCCTGATCATCCCCCACACTTCCCCCAATTGAGTATTACTACCAAGTGTACTACAGAAATCTCTCCAGTACGTTCTCTTAGTTCTTCTTATTGTACTTCTGACTCTTGCTTGTGCTTTTTTGTAGTCAATTAAGTGTTGAAAATTATGAGACCGTTTGACCAACTTAAATGCTCTATTTCGTTCTCTAACTACTAACTGACATTCATCATTCCACCATGGGACTGCTCTCCTTCTAACTCTCCCTGTTGTCTTTGGAATAGCCTCCTCAGCAGCGCTTAGAATACATTGACTGATTTTGTGAGTCATATCTTCGACACTCAAATGATTTTGAACTTGTAAAAGCTTCCTCTCACAAACCCTACTAAACTTCCCCCAATTCGCCTTCCCAAACACCCACTTCCCCCCTAACGTTTCAGGTACCTGCATGTGACCAAACCTTATTTTACTCACAACCAGATAATGATCACTACCAAACGACTTATTGTTTACTCGCCATTCACATAATGGCGCCAAAGAACTAGAAGCAAAAGTCAAGTCTAATACGGATTCCTTACCAGAGCTAATATCAATTCGTGTCTTCCTCCCATCATTCAAACACACAAGATTTTTACTGTCCAGAAATTCCTCTAACACTCCCCCATTGTAGTCTGTTTTGTCACTCCCCCATAACAAATGGTGAGCATTAAAATCCCCACACCATATAATATTTCCTTTCATGTCCAGTTCCTCCAGCTTATTTAACTCTAACTTTTTACAAGGATTATAAAAATTAACAACCATAATCACCTTCCCTCCCATCCAAACCTGTATCACGACATACTCCAAATCCCCTTCCCTGTCACCTATCTTGTACGGAATACCTTCCTTAATCAACGTAAGACACCCACCACCAGTCCCTTCTTCCCTATCATATCTAATAGCAATATACCCATACACTCTAAAATCCAAAAAAGGCTTCAACCATGTTTCCTGAATACAAATTAGGTCAGGTTTTTCTGTCTGTTCGTATATAAACTGCTTAAAATCTTGACCATTTGACAAGAGACTCCTGGCATTCCACTGTAAGAGTAATATGGTTACAAGAACTAACCACCACATTATCCCTCTTGACTTGCCTGACTAATTAGCTCACCTCTTATATCCTCCCACCTGATATTCTTCATATCTAAACTATGACATGCCGCCTTCACAATAATCTGGATCCTCTCTGTCTTGGACTTCACATCCGAAGTAGCATTTATTACCCCCGCAACGAATGTCACCATCTTCTTCTTCTCTTCTTCTATTTTCCTTTCAACCATTGCCATAACCTTCTCCATTACTTGTTTCTCCTCTACCCTGTGTTTCCCAATCTGTCTCTCTTGCTCCACCATTTTACATGCCTCTGCATATGTCACTCTCTGCATTACCCTGGTCTTTTGAACGACTGTCTGCTGCCTCAACACTTCACACCCCCAAAAAGCAACACTGTGCTCCCCTCCACAATTACAGCATTTAGGTTTTACTCCCACACCACACTTCCCATATTCATGATCACCAGAACATCAAGCACATCTCCTCTTCCCTTTACACACTTTAGCAATATGTCCAAATTCTTGGCAATTGAAACACCTCATTGGTTTAGGCACAAACTCCCTCACACTGAATCTTATTAATCCAAAGAAGACCTCTTTTGGTACCTCTTTCGTGTCAAATTCCACCACCACAGTTTCCGTTTCTACTTTCTCCGGACCTCTCGTCATTCTCCTTGCTCCTTTAACTTCCCCATTTCTCAGTTTCAAATTCTCCATCAGGTCTTTCATAGTTACATTCAACGGCACACCCACAATAACTCCTTTATTTCCACTAGTGCTCCTTTCCCCTACTCTTGCAGTAGTCTTCACTTTGACTTTGCACACCCCCACAAGTTTCCTTGCTCTTTCCACCTGTACTTCTGTGCTACAACCCACCAGTAAATTTCCATCTCTGAGGATCTTAGCATACTTGATTTCCCCAACTTGTGCCTTAAGTGCTCTTGTCAGCTTAAGTGGATCTATTTTCTTCACACCCTCTTCCTCAAACCTGACAATGACATTCATACTCTGATTCGGTCCTTCTTCATTACCTTCACTGTCAGTCCCTTCCGTACTACCCTCACTTCTTTTTCCTCTTCCTTTCACTAGCCCTGCGCCTCTTCCCCCCCCTTTCCCACTTTTTCCCACTCATTCTCATCATCCTGACCGCCAATCTCTTCCTCTTCACTACCATCCATACTATTCCACTCACTCCTCCCGCTCTCCATCGGGCGCCAACCCTGGTCTATGAGAAGAAGTCTGCAGGAGACCGTTACCGGACCTGTACAGGCCTTCGGCCGACTCCCCTACTTACCTCACTCACACACCAAACCACCAAAAGACAAATCACAAAACACGCCAGTTAACTCAGTCACCTCCACCTCCTTCCGACCACAATCGTCGCAACCACCAGATCCACTGAGGCCGTCACAGAGCAGGTGTGTTTATACTGAGACTAAATCTCACACACAGGTGAGCTCTATGATCTAATTAGGTGACTTCTGAAGGCAACTGATTGCACTGGATTTTATTTGGGGGTATCAGAGTACAGGAGGCTGAATGCAAATACACGCCACACTCTTCAGATTTTTAAAACCATGTATCATTTTCATACAACTTCACAATTATGTGCTACTTTGTGTTGGTCTGTCACAGAAAATCTCAATGAAACATTTAAGTTTGTGGTTATAAAGTGATAAAATGTGTAAAGAGGTACGAATCCTTTTTCAAGACGTTGTATTTACACTCACTGGAATCTTTTGATAGTCGGTCCCACTGCATCATTTTTAGATCATCCACCTCAGTACTATAGTAAGTGTGTTTATGTCAGCTGTGTGAAACGGCCACTTGTTGTTTCATAAATGTCTGTATCCTGACCTCTTCTGGTTGTTTGGTAGTATTGCATTTTCTTTCTGACACCATGTCTGACTTTAGTGTTTCTGGAAAGTAATTATAATTAGATGTGCTCAGAAGTTCAGTTATGAGCAGTGCTTACCTGTTACTGTAGGAAGAATTATTCTTCAAATAATCAGCAGAAACATAAAATCAGTTTAATTAAACTGCAGTTTATTTACATGTCCATCACCTGGAGACCAGTGAGGATCTTTAATTCAATTTAATAAAAATCACCGAAATGGAAGAAATAAGAACTTCCAATTTTACTTTTCATGAAGTCAAAGACTTGGTTTTAAAAAAGTGAATAAAATTCCACATTAGCTTAGAGTTAAAGTGTATAAGTTGGTAAAATTAAAATATATTTTATATATAAATAAGAAGAAAGCTAGATTATTGGAATAAATGACAATAAAATACACTTTTGACAGTACGACAGACAGACACAAAGTGTAAAAGTGTCAGGTTCAGTGAGTAATGTCTGACTCCTCTTCCTCACAGCTCGTCTGACTGTGAGTCCCAGCAGCTCTCAGCTGTTTGAAGGAGAGTTTGTGTCTCTGAGCTGTGAGGAGGACGACAGCTCTGCTGGATGGACTCTGAGGAGAAACACAAGCAAACGACAGAGGACTCAGTGTGGAGATGGGTGGGGAAAACCAGCTGGTTCGACTAATTCTTCCTGTAACATCAGCTACATCTTCACATTGGACAGTGGAGTTTACTGGTGTGAGTCCAGAGAGGGTCCCATCAGTAACATGGTTAACCTGACAGTCACTGGTAAGCTGAGTGTGTGGAGTTAGTGTTGATGAAGCTGTGTGTAAATGGATGAAATGCTGTAGTTTGTCTCTGTGTTGAGGTGGATCAGTGATCCTGCAGAGTCCTGTCCTCCCTGTGATGGAGGGAGATGACGTCACTCTGCTCTGTAAAACAAACACCACCGGCTCCAACCTCCCAGCTGCTTTCTTTAAAGATGATGTCTTCATTGGGAACCAGTCTACAGGTCACATGACCATCCAGCATGTTTCCAGGTCTGATGAAGGCCTCTACAAGTGTGGCATCAGCGGTCATGGAGAGTCTCCATCCAGCTGGATCACTGTCACAGGTGAGGAGCTTCACTCTGATTTCAGCTCTTTTTTCATCCACACCTTTAACTAAATAGGTGTGGTTCTCTCTGCAGGTAAACCTATGACTGCAAACCCACCCACTTCAGGAGCTCCACACCCAAACTCGAGTCATCTTCATTCTGACTTTGCACTGATGCGCTACCTGCTGGTGTTCTGTCCGTACTTCATCTCCACTCTTCTTATGGTGTCTTTATATCGACAGAGAGCCACAGGTAACACTCTAACCTGTTAGTCAACAATCAATAAACTGTGGGTGACTGAATTCATTTGTTAAGATTTCATATTAGAATAATATAATAACAATCATAATAACAAGAATCTGGATTTCCTTTCTGACCTCATGTCTTGCAGGAGCTCACCTGAACTGAGGATGATGAATGATGATGCTAACAAAGAGCATCACTTGTGAATTTCACCAACAACTCAGGAACTTGTTCACAAACAGCGAAAGAGCATAGATGTGTGTTTAAGCTGAGCGTGTGAACACACAAATGCTCAGTCGCTGAGCACGCATCCACACAAATGATGAAGGCTCAGCTGTCCAACATACACCGACATACACTGATCAGGCATAACATCATGGGAGAAGGTAAAGGTGAAGTGAATAACACTGATTACCACTTCATCATGGCACCTGTTAGTGTGAGGGCTGCATCAGGGAGCACGTGAACAGTTAGTCTTTAAGTTGATGTAAAGGAAAAATTCAAGTGTAGGGATTTAAACGAGTTTGAAAAGGGCAGAACTGTGAGGCTAGATGACTGAGTGAGGGCATCTGAAAAACTGAATGACTTGTAGGGTGTTCCTGGTGTGCTGTGGTCAGTATTTATCAAAAGTGGTCAAAGGAAACAACAGAAACAACCAAAGACAGGGTCATGGGTGGCCAAGGCTCATTGATACACGTAGGGAGTGAAGGCTGGCCCCTGTGGTCCAAACCTTAGCTGACTTAGCTGCTGTAGCTCAGATTGCTGAAATAAATAGTCCTGGTTCTGATAGAAAGTAAACAAAAGATGGTATTGAGTATTGGTCTGCTGGGAAACAGTATTCCCTGATGGCTGTGACTGCCATCAGCAGGATAATGTGTCCTGCCATGAAGCACAGATGGTTCAGGAACTGTTTGAGGAGCACAACAACAAGTCTGAGGTGTTCTCCAAATTCCCCAGATCTCAACCCACACAAGCATCTGTGGGATGTGCTGGACAAACAAGTCTGATCCACTGACGTCCCACCTCCCAGCTGAGAGGACTTATGGGATCTTTTGTTAACACACTGCCTGTGTGGAGTCCATATCTCGATGAATGGGCTGTTTTGGCAGCAAAGAGGAGGGTAAACACTATATTAGGCTGGAGCTCATACTGTTATGCCTGGTCAGTGTATATCATCAAATGAAAAAATAAGAACAACCAGTTATTTAGCTTTTCAAAAAACAGCAATCTATGCTCATAAGCTAAATTGTATCTCTGGTTAATGTGAACAGATGAGGAACCAAAACTGATCTCTGGGGAACTCCTCAGAGTGGCCGGGCACCACACAAAGATATTCAGAGCAAGTTAAGGTGAAAAGATCTTCAGACTGAAGACTCCTAAACTAAAGACTAAGCTTTGTAGCAGATCCACAGAGAGTGAGACAGCCAGCACGCTGTTATCACGTCACTCACATTCAAACTAGCTCCATAAACCAGCTTAAAATCCCTTAAACGGCAGGTTTACTGGTATACAACAGCACTGTATTAACCTTTGGAAACAAAATTATTAAAGATTGCTGAATTCTCATTCTCCTTTAATTCTGCATGTTTGCTTTCTTTATGGAACCAGCAGGAGCAACAAAAAGCTCCAGAAAAACTCAAACTGGATTAAACTGTGATCCCAAAAAGAAACAGCCAAAGAAGAAGAAACCTGAGCTCTGTGTTTTCTTCTGTTTTTGGTAGAACTGGACTAAAGACCTGTCTTTAATTTTTACATTTGTTAGTAAGAACATGAAATGAACAATTATGATGGGAAAACCAGAAATGAATAGAAAGATTTCTTTCTTCTGTTATTTGTTCATTTTTTTTCTTTTTGTCTTTTAAATGTTTGTGACTTTGAGAGTTTGGAGAACCTGAAAAATCTGTATTTATTTTTTATGCTTAGGGGTATTTAAAAATGAATAAAAAATGACTAAACCAAACACAAACAGCTAACAGGACATGTGCATTTTAGATTTATTATTCACTACTATATTTCTTGGAGACTTTCTCGTGTCATTTTTAAAGTAAAATCGGAGTCACTGTCCAAATACATCTTTTTACGTGTTTGGGTCTCTCTCTTTTAAAAAAAGAAATAATTTCTATTTCTAAGCATAATGCTTTTGAACCTGCTAGTGAGAATGTATGATGGTTAGATTCTTTCTACCCTTAATTCCTGTCATTTGAAGTCCTGCCATTAATTAATGTGTGATCTTAAATATGATCAACCTATCTCTAATAATCGGCTATGTACCACAGGCCTTCAAGCTGGCTGTAGTTAAACCTTTACTCAAAAAGCCATCTCTTGACCCAGCAGTCTGAGCTAATTACAGGCCAATCTTCCTTTCATATCAAAAATCCTTGAAAGAGTAGTTGTCAAACAGCTAACAGATCATCTGCAGAGGAATGGCTTATTTGAAGAGTTTCAGTCAGGTTTCAGAGCTCATCACAGCACAGAAACAGCTTTAGTGAAGGTTACAAATGATCTTCTTATGGCCTCTGACAGTGGACTCATCTCTGTGCTTGTCCTGCTAGACCTCAGTGCTGCTTTCGATACTGTTGACCATAATATCCTATTAGAGCGATTAGAGCATGCTGTAGGTATTACAGGTACTGCACTGCAGTGGTTTGTATCATATCTATCTAATAGACTCCAATTTGTTCAAGTAAATGGAGAGTCCTCTTCAAATCCAGGTGTATCCACAATGAACAAGCAACCAGAAATAGTGGATTGACAAACTTAAGTCACTGATAATAAAACACAGACGTGCCCATAATATAGAGATGTGCTGCAGAGTCCAGTGTAATTGGAAAGTGGGCAGACAGAGACAATAACAAACTGCAGCCTCTAGGTGGCAGTATTTTAAAGGATGGATTGACCACAGAAACTCATGTCAGAAATGCAGAAAATAAAGGAGAGAAACTCTCAATATAACAATACAATACATGTTACAATTACTGAACAGCAATCAGGATATTTAGAAGAGACTCACTGACTACCAAACAAAGAATTATTGCCACAACTTTGTAATGTTTTACATGATAAGACAAGATTCCTTAAGAGAACAACAATAACTGATATCAAACAGCCGAGCATAAGATAAGAACACTGTTATCAGAGGTTAAACCCTCTCTGGATGATAAATATGCCTTCACAAATCATTTTCCTCACTGTTTGTTTACACTTCATTTGTTTTTACATTTTGAATATTGGGATCTCTAAGAGAAGTTTTGGTAAAATGTAAAGATTTCCTCATTTCCAGACATACAAAATACTTTGATTATCAAAGAAAATAACATCAAATAGAACAATAATAAAATATTTAAATCTTCAATGTTTTACACAGATGGACAGTTGAATAGGAAAATCCAGTAGTTACACATTTCCCAAACTGATGTTAGGAATCAGTATCATCATTTTAAAGGCTTTCGATGAGCTGAATGATTCACTGCAGTATTTTGTACACTCTGTATGTTTAAGGTCCAGAAAAAAGTTCATGATGACAACATCATTACTGCTATTTATTTTTTATTGAGCATGTTTGTTCAGCAAAAACAAATCTATTCAAACCACACCTGTGATTCTTAGAATAGAATAGACACTTTATTGTCATTCAGAACATAAGCCAGTGCACATCAGAATGAAATTTAGATTTATTTATTTGCCAATATAAATAATAAATAAATCTAAAGGTATCAAAAGAGCTTTGAAATAAGTCAATATACATTATTAGAAAAAAGAAAAAGGAAAACCTGCACAGAACATTAAAATAAATGGCACAGCAATAATAGCAGCAGAAAAATAGTGTGCAATCACCATGTCAGGTATGGTAAGTAGGCTGGTTCTTATTGAGCACTTATGTAACACAACTTTACTCCGATGGATGCATCGGAGAGAAACCTGCGATCAGTATCTTGCCCAAGGATTTTTGGCATGCAGACTGGAGCAGACGGGGATCGAACCACCAACCTCCCAGTTATTAGGTGACCTCCTCCACCTTCCCTAAAGCAAAACAAAAAGATGCAGAGTCTAACTGAGATGTGTTAATGTGCTGGGATGAGTTCCAGAAGAGTTCCAGGTTCATCAGTCCTAAAAATCCTGTTTTGGTTGAACTCTAAAGACAATATTGATCAAGTGAAATAATACTGATCGAGTTGTTACAATTGTTACTTTAAGTGCAATAAAAGCTTCCCTACGAGTGATAGACCAAACATCAAGGTAAAGACCTGTACAATAATGGAGAAACCCAACGACCTCTATCTCCCTCTAACCGTCCTCGTCTCTGTTTAACTCTCTGAAGTGAATCTAATGCAACGTGGAGCAGACTTCCACCTCCACCCTTCACCAATAAAGAACCTCTGTTTAAACAACCTGACTGGGAGCTTTAAAATGGAGGGATGCTGTTTTTGACCACAGGCCTTTACAGAAGGAGCAACAACAGCTCCTGAGAGGCAGATACCAGAGACACCAGCAGCCAGAGAGCTACTGCTGTGTATGCACAGTTTCATCTGGACTCAAAACCAACACAGCACAATGTCTTCAGGTCATCTCTCACCCAATCAGCAGAATTCATCATTTCCCCTGTCTGCGAATCGTGTATTTACTGTTTTCTATTCCCTGTTTTATCTTTATTTATTCTTTACTTTTCTGCAACCAAATAAAAGAGCACTCAGCAGGAAATGTGAGGAAACCACAACAGAGTCAGTCACAGGAAGGAGGGAGGCTTTAAAGCTGAGCTCATCCAAGTTTCAACGCCATTACAGAGAAAAAGCATGGAAGGGATAACTCTGCTGTCACTGCTGTGTAAGTGCAACATGTTTTTATTCTTATATAATAATGACCTGAAACATTTTACCAGAAAACACGAGTGCGCTCTGCTGTCTTCTGTAGTTACAAGCTGGTCTCAGGCTTCAGTTCCAGCAGCACTTCTGTGATGCTCTGACTCTTTTCTTTCTCCAAACTATGAAAGGATTATTGTCGTCTTTATGATAAGAAAACAAAGAACCGTACCTCCACCTGATGATGATGTAAATGACAAAACCAAATATTTTCTTGCCAACCAGTGTTAGGGAGGAGAACATTAACACTTCCTCAAAGCTAAGACTGCTTTTGTAGCGGCAATGTTTTAAAAGAATTTTAAAGTCCAACAGGTAGCGACCAACTTAGAGTTAACATCCACTTTCATTTTTATTTTTCTGGTTTATGTTGGCATTCCCAAGTGGAAAACCTTAAGAGAGTAACACCCAGATGGCCATAAATAGGTCCCTGGAGACCACGTGGACATTAAAAGTTTTCAGCTATAAAATTGAGGAGGTGAGTGATGATCTAAATTAGATCAAAAACAGTCCCACAGAGAGCTGCGAATAATGTGAAAGAAGTGAAGAGAAAAGAGTGGGTGGTGCTGCGGATGTTCTGCAACCCTGCAGAATGTTTGATGTGCATCCTGCACAGCTGCATTTGCCAAGTGTGAAAACTCAAAATAACCTGAGTGTCACTTCCTTTCAGTTCTCACCTCACTGCTGAGCTGCACAGGATACAAAGGTCAGTAAGCTTCTTCTGTCCAACCTTGAATCTAAAAAATGTCAAGGCAGCAAAAGGACTGTGTGACCAACAGGGGGTGAAGCGGTCCCAGAAGTTCAGTGGTGAGTAATATCTGACCTCTCCTCTTCCTCATCACCAGTGTGTGAATGTGTGTGTGAATGGGTGGATGACTGGATATGTAAAGTTTGGGGTCCTTAGGGACAATTAAGGCAGGCCATTTACCATCAGTTCTCTGAGGGAAATAATGTGAATCTGACATGTGAGGAGGACAAAAGCTTTCCTGATTGGACTGTGAGGAGAAACACAAGCAAACTGCAGAGCGCTAAGTGTGGAGATGGGTGGGGAAAGCTACATGGTCATTTCTGTCGCATCGGTACTCTGATGTCTAACGATACTGGAGTTTACTGGTGTGAGTCCAGTAACGGTACCATCAGTAACCTGGTTAATATCACAGTCACTGGTAAGCTGATCACTCTGACTTTACTTCTTATTCCATCCACAAATTGAGCTGAACAGCTGAGATTCTCTGTGCAGGTAAAGCCGGCTCAGGCGTGCTGCATTCGTGCTACCTGCTGGTGTTCTGTCCGTACTTCATCTCCACTCTTCTTATGGTGTCTTTGCATTGACACAGAGCCACAGGTAACACTAATTCACTGATCAATAACTCAATAATCAGTCACCTGATGACAGACGTCTGACTAATCAAACTTGTCTTTTAAACATTTCATAAAATAAATCAGCTTTTCCTTTCTGATCTTCTTCTTCTCTGATTGCAGGAAGTGACCTGTCTACCCTAACCTCAGAGGCTGAGCATGGATTGGATGAGGAGGCTGATGATGTCATTAAAGAGCATCACCAATGTCTCTGGGCTTTATTCACAATTCAGTTCAACTTAATGTACACAGAACTAATTAAAAACATTTGATTTATATTCATGTCAGCACGATGTTTGTTTGTTTTTTTCTTTTAAGCTATAAAAGCAGGTCTTTTTTTTTATTTTCTCACCACCAAACCATCTTTTTTTGAAGCACAGTCATCTGGGAACACACTGGTCACCACACAGCAACACATGTGGGTTAGATTCTGATATCATGTCAAACCACTCTCCCTCTACTTTTGGTTAATATCCTGTACTGTGCCACGGGTCTACAGACATCTTTAAGTTTTTGGAAGTCGGTGAAGATGTTCCAGAAACCTCCATTCTGTGCTTTGCCTGCAGATTATCTCTGAAATCACACATGCAGCATGTCTAACATTGTTTGAATGGATCCATTTGATTTAGAACAGCTGTAAAACAACTGGACCATTACTCACTCCATTCTCAAAAGAGTTTAACTAAAACAGACCTGATTGAGCCCTGCAGAGGCTGATGTTTGCATTCTCACCTGGCGATGGAGAGAAAACGGTGCAAAAAACAGGTTGGGAGGGTGGGGGTCTCTAATTTAACAGAGACACTGTAACCAAAACAACAAAGCTTTGGTCACACATCTGGACGTTGTGTGAACCCACGAGATGAAAGGATGTCGCGGTGTTCCAAGATCACATCAGAAGTCCTCATGCTTTTAATGATGAGTTATCTCAATGTCATAGATCTGGATTCTAGACGATTCTATGAGCTGAAGGCAAGAAACGATGTCCTTATACCATTTGAGAGTTATAGAAATGCTTGTTCAGAAGAAAGAAGAGTCCAAGCATTCCTAAAAATTGTATTTGTTTATTTATATTTTGGCAATTCATTGAAAACTACGGAAGCGTAGAGCTGCCACCCAGGCAAAAGAAAAATAGAAGTGTATCACGTTATAACGTGAAAAGTTTATTGTTCTAACAAGATACTTTTCATGTTTGTACAATATACTTTTGACGTTTGAACAATATAATATCACGTTATTACAATATGCATAATTATGACGTTCGTACAATATAAATATCACGTTCGTACAATATTATATTGTACGAACGTGATAACTATGTATATTGTAATAACGTGATATTATGTTGTTCAAACGTGAAAGTATATTGTACAAACATGAAAGGTATCTTGTTAGAACAATAAACTTTTCACGTTATAACGTGATATACTTCTATTTTTCTTTTGCCTGGGTGCAGCTCTACGCTTCCGTAGAAAACAGATAAACAGTTCATGTTAGAAATGACTGAACAGCAGCCAATAAGGCAAAAACTTAAACACAAGGTCCAAAATGATTATTATTATTATTATTATTATCAACATTGCTATAAGTTAACAAAACCCTGACAAACATCCAAGCTTTAAGTCAGTATTTCCACGTCACTCACAGCAGAAGTTAGGTCCTCTCTGAGTCATAATAACAAATCATTTTCAGTAACTGGATCAACAACAAACACTTTGGCCGGTCATGTTTGGACCTCCAAAAACAGTTTAAACAAACACCTCAGTTTGTGTAACACTTTGTTAACATCAAAGTAACTTTACAAAGTCTGCAACATCTGCAACTTCAGCTGCCTCAAAACGAAGTTCTATTAATGCAACAGCAACACAATAATGATGTAGGCCTGAACAATGTGCCTGAAACAACTCGTATCCATGTTTCAAAGAAAAGTTCATGTCAAGTGTCATATAATGAAAACCTCAAGAAAATGTTTTTATCACACCAAAACTCAGATAGTAATAAACAAAAAATATATTTATTCTTAGAAAGTCAAAAACGAATTAGTTTAAAAGAAACTTTCTTTTAAAAAAACTTATGGATCTGGTAAAAGTTATAAAAATATATAATAATATATAATAAAAAAAAGATGGAGTATGTTGACATCATAACTGCTCAGTGAAGGTCTGCTTACAGCATTTACACTTTCAGGTCGTCTCTTCAGTGAGAGTACAGCGGTGACTTTGTACACTTTTGAATCTCTTCCCGCACTGGGCACATTATTGCCGTTTCTTTCGAGTGTGCGTGAGGACGTGACGCCTGAGGTGACACAATAGTGAGAAAGCTTTCTCACACTGGTCACATTTAAATTTTCTCTCTTGCTTGCGCCAACACTGGTGGATTTTTAAGTAGCTGGACCTTGAAAAGGTCTTTCCACACTCACCACAACTGTAGGCTCTCTCTGCACTGTGGACATGCTCGTGTGCTGAACAGGACGATAATGTGGAGAATGACTTCTCACAATGTTTGCACTTGTAGGGTTTCACTCTACTGTGGATCCTTTTATGATAATAAAATGCCCTATGAGATGTGAAGACCTTCCCACACTGCTCACAGGATAAAATCTTTTCTTTTGTGTGGAGGTTTCTGTGCACTTTTAAACTACTTAATTGAGTGAAACACTTTCCACACTCCTCACAGCTGTACGGTCTCGTTCCAGTGTGGATGCGTTCATGTACTCTGCGGGGAGTCTGTGAAATGAAAGTCTTGTCGCAGTGTCTGCACTTGTATGGTTTTTCTCCAGTGTGAATACGTGTGTGGACTCTCAGGTATTGCGGCGAGGTGAATGTTTTCCCACACTGATCACATCTGTGCGATTTCTCTCCAGTGTGCATAACAACATGCTTCATAAGGTTAGTTAATGAAGAGAAAGCTTTACCGCACTGCTCACAGGAGAAAATCATTTCTTTTGTGTGGAGGTTTCTGTGCACCTTTAAAGAATCTAACCGAGTGAAACTCCTTCCACACTCCTCACAGCTGAATACTCTCCCCCCACTGTGGATGCGCTGGTGACAGACAAGATTGGAAACCCATGAAAAACTTTTGCTGCACTCACCACAGCTGTATGGCTTTTCTCTAGTGTGAACTTTCTGATGACTCTTTAATTCTCCTCAGTTGACAAACCCTTTGTCACATTGCTGACAATGGTGCGGTCTCTCTCCAGTGTGATACCGTTGAATGTGAGTTGATAAGTTTCCCAATGAGATAAATTCACTGCCGCACTCTTGACACATATGTGGTTTTTCTCCACTGTGCGTTTTCTTATGAACATTTAGTGTCTGTACTGTTTTGTATGTTTTCTCACACTGATCACAGCTGTACAATCTTTCTTCAGTGTGACTTTTTTGATGACTCCTGAGTTGCTTCAGGTTGTGGAAAGCCTTCTCACATTGCTGACATCTGTGTTTTTTCCGCATTTCTTTGCCCATCTTGTCCTAATTCAACAGAAAAAGACAAACAGATTATAACTCAGGTGTACAGGCAACATGGTGACACTTCCAGTCATCAGGTTTATCAAAATACCATAAATCTCATGAGACTTGTTCAACAGTACATTCACCTCGAGCTAACTCAGATATGAATCTGTGTCAGTGCAAAACATTTATATAAAAAGAAAATGACACAATTACAATTTATTCACAAGCTACAGTCTGATGAACAAAATGCAGGTAATGGGAACTAAATATGGAACTATGACTTGTACTTATGGCTTAGAGAGTAGAAGCCATATACTCTCTATATGTAAGACATTTAAAATGCTCGACTGTGTTTGATCATATACAGTTTAAAATTTGTAATTATGTCCAAATGAAATGCTGTCAGAAAAAGTCATCCATGTTTTATTATTCCCAGAAACACCCTTTTCCAAAATGGCACCCTTCAGCTGACTGCTCTTTGGAAATCACATTGTTGTGCAAAATACTATTTTATGCTGTCAAACTGTTTCTGTGGCATTTTTCATAGATTCAACTAAAGAAATGAAAATAAATATAGTTTCTTGGAACATCCCTGTATTACGTACTTATGCATATCAGTGAGGAGTGATATGAGGCGTCTAACGTGATGGAGCCATACGTGTGAACATGGTCTGGTTCACATGTACAGTCGTGGCCAAAAGTTTTGAGAACCACATAAATATTGGAAATTGGAAAAGTTGCTGCTTAAGTTTTTATAATAGCAATTTGCATATACTCCAGAATGTTATGAAGAGTGATCAGATGAATTGCATAGTCCTTCTTTGCCATGAAAATTAACTTAATCTCAAAAAAAATTTTCCACTGCATTTCATTGCTGTCATTAAAGGACCTGCTGAGGCCATTTCAGTAATCGTCTTGTTAACTCAGGTGAGAATGTTGACGAGCACACGGCTGGAGATCATCATGTCAGGCTGACTGGGTTAGAATGGCAGACCCGACATGTTAAAAGGAGGGTGATGCTTGAAATCATTGTTATTCCACTGTTAACCATGGTGACCTGCAAAGAAACGCGTGCAGCCATCATTGCATTGCATAAAAATGGCTTCACAGGCAAGGATTATTGTGGCTACTAAGACTGCACCCAAATAAACAATTTATAGGATCATCATGAACTTCAAGGAAAAAGGTTCAATCCTTGTTAAGAAGGCTTCAGGGCGTCCAAGAAAGTCCAGCAAGCGCCAGGATCGTCTCCTAAAGAGGATTCAGCTGTGGGATCAGAGTGCCACCAGTGCAGAGCTTGCTCAGGAATGACAGCAGGCAGGTATCAGCGCATCTGCACACACAGTGAGGCGAAAACTTTGGGTCCATGGCCTGGTGTCAAGAAGGGCAGCAAAGAAGCCACTTCAATCCTCAAGAAAGCAGGGGGACAAACAAAAACCCACTAATTCTGACAAACTCCAAGAAGTGATTATGAAAAAATGGGTTGCTATCAGTCAGGATTTGGCCCAGAAGTTGATTGAGAGCATGCCCAGTTGAATTGCAGAGGTCCTGAAAAAGAAGGGCCAACACTGCAAATACTGACTCTTTGCATAAATGTCATGTAATTGTCGATAAAGCCTTTGAAACGTATGAAGTGCTTGTTTCAGTACATCACAGAAACAACTGCGACAAAGATCTAAAAGCAGTTTAGCAGCAGACTTTGTGAAAACTAATATTTGTGTCATTCTCAAAGCTTTTGGCCTCGACTGTATGTATGCATCTCACTGCTTTGGTTCCCACATGTTTTTGGATGCAGCATTTCTTTTGCCTGTTTCAGCCTGAGTGAGCAGCAGTTTTCCAACCCTACGCACCACTCGTGGTGACTGTAGGAAGAAAGACCCCCCTTTTAACAGGAAGGAACATCCAACATAAACGGGCTCAGGGTTGGGGATTTGGGGGAAAGAGAAGAGGTAAAAAGGAGCACAGAGAGACAAGGACAGCACACTGTGGATGAGCAAAAACGTCACCTCCACCTGTGAGCTGTGAAATAAAAGATGAGACACAGTCTTATTTATTCCTACAGTTGTTGGACAGTGACACCATTTTTGTTTTTTGTACATGGCCACAGTCCAGTTTAGATGAAACATTAACATGTGACTCAAATGCAAAGTTTCAACTTTTATTTAAGGCAGTGGTTCCCAAACGAGTATGGAATGCCAGGACTGACATAATGAATTAATTAAATACATCATTAAATAATTAATTAAATGTGGCAATAATTAATTACAATTGGAAATAATTAATTAAATAACTATTTACGGCACATGTAATTAATTAATTAGTGACACATTTAATTAATTAATGACACATTTAAATAATTATTGATAGTTTTAATTAATTATCCATCCATCCATCCATCCATCTTCATCCGCTTTATCCGAAGTCGGGTCGTGGGGGCAGCAGCCTAAGCAGAGAAGCCCAGACCTCCCTCTCCCCAGCCACCTCCTCCAGCTTATCCGGGGGAACACCAAGGCGTTCCCAGGCCAGCCGAGAGATATAATCTCTCCAGCGCGTCCTGGGTCTGCCCCGGGGCCTCCTCCCGGTGGGACATGCCCGGAACACCTCACCCAGGAGGCGCCCAGGGGGCATCCTTGTCAGATGCCCGAACCACCTCAACTGGCTCCTTTCGATGTGGAGGAACAGCGGCTCTACTCTGAGCCCCTCCTGGATGGCCGAACTTCTCACCCTCTCTCTAAGGGAGAGGCCAGCCACCCTTCGGAGGAAGCTCATTTCTGCCACTTGTATCCGCGATCTCGTTCTTTCGGTCACTACCCACAGCTCGTGGCCATAGGTGAGGGTCGGGACGTAGATCGACCGGTAAATTGAGAGCTTCGCTTTTACACTCAGCTTCCTCTTCACCACGACGGACCGATGAAGCGTCCGCATCACTGCAGCCGCAGCACCAATCCGTCTGTCGATCTCCAGCTCCCTTCTCCCATCACTCGCGAACAAGACCCCGAGATACTTGAACTCCTCCACTTGGGGCAGGAACTCATCCCCGACCCGGAGTGGGCACTCCACCCTTTTCCGGCTGAGAACCATGGCCTCAGATTTGGAGGTGCTGATCCTCATTCCCGCTGCTTCACACTCGGCTGCGAACCGCTCCAGTGCGAGCTGGAGGCCTTCACCTGATGAAGCCAACAGAACCACATCATCCGCAAAAAGCAGAGATGAGATTCTGAGGCCACCGAAGTGAAAGCCCTCCGCCACTTGGCTGCGCCTAGAAATCCTGTCCATAAAAATTATGAACAGAACCGGTGACAAAGGGCAGCCCTGGCGGAGCCCATCACCCACCAGAAACGAGTCCGACTTATTGCCGGCAATGCGAACCAAACTCTTGCAACGGTTGTATAGGGATCGAATGGCCCGTAGCAATGGGCCAGACACCCCATACTCCCGCAACACCTCCCACAGGACACCCCGAGGGACACGGTCGAATGCCTTCTCCAAGTCCACAAAACACATGTAGACTGGTTGGGCAAACTCCCATGCACCCTCAAGTATCCTCGAGAGGATAAAGAGCTGGTCCAGTGTTCCGCGACCAGGACGAAACACTGTCCTGTTCCGTTTATTTAATTAATTCAATAAATCTTTAATTAATTATTTAAAGATTTATTTATTTAATTCATTGTGGCACTTTCGTCCCCTTCATGTCTCGCCTTGAAATAATTTTATCTGTCAGCCTCACCCATCAAACTAAGTGGGCGGGGTTAACGCTGCCACTGCAGCTTCTCTAACATTTGATTGGTTGCTGTGCAAAGTAAGTCAAGACAGGTCGATCCTAGATAATCGATTGCTTGTGTGGACTGGAGCCAGGTATCCCAGAATGCATTTCAAATCACAGGCAGTAATGGTGGTGGTGTAAAGTTTTTAAATGCCCCGTTTTTCTGTCACCAACTACACTTTTAATAGTGTTTTAGCCGTGAATGTAGTGGCGTAATCGTCACGTCTGGTCAGGTTGTCAACATAGAACCAGGGCTGGGTATCATCACTGATTTCTAGAATCGATTCGATCCACGATTCGATTAGGGGAAATTGTGCCTCAGACAGTCAGAAATATTATAATTCAGATCATGCATCAGTACATTTCCATATTTTTGCATCTATAAAA
This sequence comes from Oreochromis grahami, assembly GCA_029532605.1. Taxonomy (NCBI): domain Eukaryota; kingdom Metazoa; phylum Chordata; class Actinopteri; order Cichliformes; family Cichlidae; genus Oreochromis; species Oreochromis grahami. The sequence goes on along the minus strand of JAQSNX010006040.1, from coordinate 12,162 downwards.
AGAAAACTGATACTTGCAAGACTTTATCAAAGGTGTAAGCATCACAGCAGATGCTGTCATGCTACTTGTTAAGTAGCTGAGGATAAAACAGAGAAAAACGCAAAGGCGACTTTCCTGGGATTTTATAAAAATATTCTGCAGTAGATCAAAAACGAAAGAAAACTATTAATCAACATTTAAACATTACCTGATGCTGCTGATATGAAGCAGAGCAAAGTTACAGAGGTTTTATTAGAGACACGGCTAAGTGTTTTGCAATTTTGCATATTTTTAAATTTTAAATTTGTTCAGAAGCCTATTGAACGGCAGAAATGAGGCTTTCTTTTCAGAAGTAAAAGGAAAAAACAGCGGCCGACAGCGCTGTAAACAACGGTAGACTTGTGCGTAACAAGCAAATGAATAATGCAGAAAAAAAAATTTTAGACGGGAAACTGTTCTTGATGTACAGAGAGAGAGAGAGAGAGAGAGAGAGATGTGCATGAAGTGTGATTTTATCGTGGTGGAAGCAAAAGAGCAAAAGTCAGAGGGAATTCATGATGATGTTTATGTGAAGCGTAGTTTGGATCTTCTTTTGCTGCTGGTTCAGTCAATATTGTTTGGAGAGAGATAAAACTAACAGCTTTAGAATCAGCGCAAAAAGCGCGTGAACACAAAGCGCGGACTCGCCGACAGATCAGAATCAGCGAGCTGTCGGCTTTCGGCCCCGACCGTGAGAAAGGCGACATCTCACTGATTCTGATCCGTCGGCGGCGCCGCGCTTTGTGTTTACGTCTTTGTGCAGAATCCATGTACCTGCTCTCATTTACTGTTTTAGCTGTTTGGTGGTTGTTGAAAATTTGTGAGGTTTAACCTGAGATTCTGGCTTTTCGGGCAAAATAAATTTATATTAAAAAATCGATTCAGGATTTTAATGAATCGATATCACGTTATCCAGGCCAGAATCGATTTTAATCGATGAATCGATCATCAGAACCCACCCCCTGCGTTTACAAAAGTGCTCAGATGTTTTCAGAGATGTCACTATTTCTGCTAACAGTCAGCTGACAGAGTGTAACAACCTCAAAGCAACATGTGGAATATGTTTGTTTACATATACATATTTGCAACAGCAAACAACATCCCCCAAAAACCTGAAGAGTAGAGTCCTGGCCCCTAGCCCTGCCAGTGTAGCAGAAATGATGACGATGATGATGGCAGCAGCAGCCGTTCTTCTCTGCCTGAGTAGCTTAATGTTGTTCGTGTGTAATTAACGTTGAGTACGCTAACCACGTTATTGCATTAATGCATGTAAGGTGAACTAGCAAACACCGTCGTAGTTACATGCGGCTGTCTTCTTGTTTGATGGCAGATGCTCCCTTCACCCTGGCCAAAAAGGCTAAAATGTCAAAGAAAAAGTGGAAAACAGTTAAACATGAGAGGTTTTTGGACAAAGTTTGTGTGTTTTCCATTGTTTAAGCACTGCTTCCAGCCAAGAGTGATGCCATATATGCCCTATAGCTGCAGAAAAGGCTAACATTGTTATCTTTTTACAAAGAAAACAGCTGAACATGAGAGGTTTTTGGACCAAATTTGTGTTCTCCATTCTTTAAGCACCGGTTTTAGCACCGGTTTGGTACTGGTATCGGATAAAACCTAAACGATACCCATTCCTAGTAATCTGTGATACTCCTTAACTATAATTTATCCAAGTTAACTTCAGTTAACCATTCAGACAGTTCTTTTGCAATGACAAACATAAACACTCATGTCGCCGGTAAGTTTCCGCTGTGCCAGCTGTTTAAATTACAGCTGCTTATGCAGTAACCATGGTAACCACGGACTCTGAGCGGCTGGATCGACGGAGGTCAGACAACAATTTTACATATATGATCTTAAAAAATCATACACCCAAAGTGCTTTTCAAGCGCTTTGGGTGCCTTGAAAAGCACTATATAAATCCATCCATCCATCCATCCATCCATCTTCGTCCGCTTTATCCGAAATCGGGTCGCGGGGGCAGCAGCCTAAGCAGAGAAGCCCAGACCTCCCTCTCCCCAGCCACCTCCTCCAGCTTATCCGGGGGAACACCAAGGCGTTCCCAGGCCAGCCGAGAGATATAATCTCTCCAGCGTGTCCTGGGTCTGCCCCGGGGCCTCCTCCCGGTGGGACATGCCCGGAACACCTCACCCAGGAGGCGCCCAGGAGGCATCCTTGTCAGATGCCCGAGCCACCTCAACTGGCTCCTTTCGATGCGGAGGAGCAGCGGCTCTACTCTGAGCCCCTCCCGGATGGCCGAACTTCTCACCCTATCTCTAAGGGAGAGGCCAGCCACCCTTCGGAGGAAGCTCATTTCTGCCGCTTGTATCCGCGATCTCGTTCTTTCGGTCACTACCCACAGCTCGTGGCCATAGGTGAGGGTAGGGACGTAGATCGACCGGTAAATTGAGAGCTTCGCTTTTACACTCAGCTCCCTCTTCACCACGACGGACCGGTGGAGCGTCCGCATCACTGCAGCCGCAGCACCAATCCGTCTGTCAATCTCCGGCTCCCTTCTCCCATCACTCGCGAACAAGACCCCGAGATACTTGAACTCCTCCACTTGGGGCAGGAGCTCATCCCCGACCCGGAGAGGGCACTCCACCCTATATAAATCCAATCCATTATTATTATTATTATTATTATTAAAACAGGACACAGCCACTATATGTCCTGGCCTCATATCAAATGTGAACGCAGACTGAGTCTATGTTTGACATTTGCTTTATATCTAATCTTCCTCTCAAACATTTAAACAGCAGCGAGTCTGCAGCTGAGGGAACACAAACTCCAATTGTCGGAACAGGTCTTGTCTTGCGTGTATTCATTTGGTGATTTATTAAATGTATAAATGTTATTTTAATCTGCTGCTGAGTCTCTTCCGCTGATGAAAATGCAGACAACACAGATCACGAACACATGTTCAACCAATCACTTTCATTCCACTTTGATCTGCGACGAACTAATGCGTTCATCTCTGTTCATGTCTGGTGACTGAAACACGTAGGATACATACAAACATCAGGAAATAAAAACCCGATAAATATAACCTCAGTAAATGAAGTCAGTGTACTGCTGGGGTTATGGCAGCTATGTACTGGGGCCTGCGCTTTGTTGGCGGTAATAACTGCTCGATTGCTTGCGAAGGAAGCGGGTCAAAATCTGTCTCTTGATCTCCCTCTCTGTCTTTCACTCACACAGAAACACACACACCATCAACTTTGCTAAATTACTAATGAAAAACATTGACCAGGCAGCTTTGATTGAGCAGCAATGTCCATCCAACTCTTTTCATGGCTGTTGTAGTCGTGATAATTTTGTGAGGCCACATTGAAAAGCCTCGGATACGGAAGCGTAGAGCTGCCACCCAGGCAAAAGAAAAATAGAGCTATGTCACGTTATAACTATATAATATCATGTTATTACAAGATACATAATTATCACGTTCGTACAATATAAATATTATATTGTATTATATTGTACAAACGTACAATTGAGATTAGAGGCTACATTGCAGCTCCAGTCACGGCTTCCATCACTGTCTTTCTCGTCTTTTCCCAGAGTAACAGCCAAACAGGAGGATCTATTGGCTAGCACTGCTTAGCCTTGCATGCGTTCTTATTTTAAACTTAATCTGGAATTCACTGCAAACTGTTTGTGCGGGATATGAATGACAAGATTTTGTTTTTCAACAAGTAAACAGTAAAAAACATCTCCAGTGTGATCAAATCTTCTTGCCAAACATCTGCAGCTTGGCAGTGTATACAGCACTAATGACCAGACCTAAATCTTTTGAAAACCTTACATCTTTCCACAGGTCTCCACTTCATCAGACATCACCTAGACTCAGAGCTGGATGAGACCAGCGCAAACAGCAGCCTAACCGAGTAAGATGATGGATCCATGGGGTCAGGAAAGCCAGAAGCAGGGGAGCTGGAGAGGTACCTTTCATGCCCATTCACTGGAGGTGTGGATCTATTGCATGGTGTTCCTCACATCAAGAAGCTGTCGATCAAAGTCAATACAGCTCTTCATGCATCTGTGAGAGACTTTTTAGTCATGCAGGACTCCTGTTCACTGCTAAACAGTTACAGCTTCACAGAAAGAACCTTGAGAGCAAACTGCTGCTGAAGCTTAACCATCACCTCACTGACTGAAGAAATAGAACATTTCTGCTAAATATGCAGAAATAGATGCACAAACATACAATTTATGGTAAACTGAGCTGCCTTGTATGTTAAAGATGCCTCGCTCTAATGTTTTCTCTGAGGCTGCTGTGCCATTTGGAGCAAAAATGAATATAAAGTTTACAGCATATCTTGTCACTGGAAATTGTTTGCACTGTTTATATATTTATATTATTTACTGTAGGTATTGATTAAAAAGGATTTATGTTGTGAAAAACTGAAATCTGGAAATTAGAATTGTTGTGCCTCATTTTGTTGATGTTTTTACATATATTCCTTTTGAAAATACTAAAATTTGTATATTTATTTAGTTTTGTTTGTCTGATAGCATTTATTTATAAAATAAATCGGACATTTCAAACAGTTACTCACTACTTGAGTAGCCTTTTCACCAAGTACTTTTTTACTCTTACTTGAGTAACTTTTTTGACGACTACTTTTCACTTTTACTTGAGTAATAATATTTTAAAATAATGCTACTCTTACTTTAGTACATTTTTTGGATACTCGACCCACCTGTGGATTCTACCAGCAGAGGCAGCACAAAGCTCTTCACTCACTGTGACTTCGATGGAGGTATGCAGGGTTCTGAGGAGGAATAACCTCAGAAAAGCAGCCGTCAAGTGTTTTGAGATGATAATCATTGTGTCAACGTGATAATTATGTATATTGTAATAACATGATATTATATAGTTATAACGTGTGTTAAAGAAGCTATCCTAGACACATTAGACCCCCGCTCAGCCCACTCCTGTACACCGTTTTCCCCTATGACTGTGTCCGCTCCGAGAGCAACACCTCCATCATTAAGTTTGCTAACAACACAACCATCGTCGGCCTGATCACTGCTGGTGAGGAGAAGGCCTACAGGGAAGAGGTGGCTGAGCTGGTGTCCTGGTGCATGGAAAATAATCTCTCCTTAACTGCTGAGAAAACTAAGGAGATGATTATTGACCCAAGGATAAGGAGAGAGGCAGAAGGCTCCACAATGACTCTTCTTCCTAAGGATGCTGAGAAAATTTGGATTAACCTCCAAACTTCTTAGCAACCTCTGCAGATGCACAGTGGAGAGTATCCTGACAAACTCCATCACAGTGTGGTACGGGAACTGCACCACTCAGGACAGGAACGCTCTCCAGCGTGTGATCTCATCTGTGGAGTACCCCTCCCACCACTACAGGACATATACAACACTCGGGTCAGGAAAAGGACACACAACATCACCAAGGACAGCATCCACCCACAGCACACGTGATTCACACTCCTACAATCTGACGGACTCTACAGGAGTGTGAAAGCGAGGACAACCACACTAAAAAAAAAAAGAGTTTCTATCCACGGGCCATCAGGCTACTGAATCACTGACTACGACCAACTGTTTCTCCATAACTGTAAATTTGCACTTTTGCACACTTACACACAACATAATACAACTGTAAATACCTCTAACCTGTAAATTTGCAACTTTTGTACATATCTCTACATATACACCTTAATATTGCATATTCTGTATATATTATCACTGTGACAGTGTTGCAACTACTTGCACTTTAAATTATGTTTACACTCATACATAAGCTACAAGATCTAAGAAGCACCGTTTTACTTATTATTACTTTCTTTTAGTTGTGTGAAGGGAACCTCTAAAGTAGGAATTTCATTGCTCTGAGTAACAATTTGTGTTTTGCAGACAATAAACTTCTCGAATCTTGAATGTATACAGTGCTGCAGAACTGCACCTTTCTGAATGAAGCCTTCCTGCTGCCTCTGTTCCCTCAGTGGTCCAGACCTCTGCCAGCCTTCCTCTCCTTCTCAAATACGTCACCTCCACCTGTGAGCTGTGAAATAAAAGATTTAGATGCTGGATTATTTATTCCTACAGTTCTTAGACAGTCACACCATTTTTGTACATCACCACAGTGGAGTTTAGATAAAACGTTAACATGTGACTGAAGTGCAAAGTTTCAACTGTTATTTAGGACGTTTAACTAAACCAGGGGTCGGCAACCTGCGGCTCTTTAGTCCTCATACTGCGGCTCCGCGTGGTTTGGGAAAATAAATTAGAAGTATTTAGCTGAAGTGTATTTTATTTATGTTAGTTTTTTTTTTTTAACTTGTACTTCTAAACTGGAAGATTATTGTGATATTGAAATATAAAAATAAAATTATATTTTATTATTTTTTCATCGCTCAAAATAGAAGTCACACTCACAGAAGGCGGTGTACCCGGTGAAACGCCGTGCATTTATCGAGACTTTCAACCACAGGTAGGCCAATTATGGATCTTCGGATCCACATTATGTCGGCAGCTGTTCTCCACCGTGAACTATGTTAAAAACAAACACCGCTCACGCCTGACAGATGACAGCTTACAGTCCTGCGTAAAGATGAAAGCCCTGATTTGCAGACGCTGTGAGCAGAGGTTCAGGAGCAGAAGTCCCATTGTAACCATACCACGGCAGACCCGACGATGTTTCCATGAACATACTTTTGTTATATTTCTTTAGGAGTTCAAAATGTGTTAATTACATAAATAAAATGTCATTTTTTCTCTGTAGCACTTCATGGATTTAAGCAACACACCTTAGTTGTTCACACAAAGCATAAAGGTAAAAAACAATATATACAGTGTTATCTTCATTTTAGATGTCAAAAAGTATTTGCGGCTCCCAGTGTTTTCTTTTGCGTGGAAACCGGGTCCAAGTGGCTCTTTGTGTGTTAAAGGTTGCAGACCCCTGAACTTAACTGTGTCATGAGGCGTCTCATTTTCAGAGGCTCAGAAGTCACCGTATAAGTGACAGCAGTTTAATGTTGAGGCGAGGCCTGTTCACCTGGTATGTCATGATACAGGAAGCAGGAAAAAAACTCTGGAGTTGATTTCAAGCGTTGTACTTGTAGCTGTTCTCTGTGATTTTAAACACTCAAACATTTTCACACCCATAGGTCGTTTATTCTGGAGCGAATCAGCCGATGAGTCAGTGAACTTGTAGCTTTGTTAGGGAAACCACAGCCTGCAAGCAGTTAACTGCAGCCAGCTTGTAAACAGAGGATGACCTCTCTTAGCAGCTCACAGTTTATGGCAGTGTGCGTCTATCTGACCGGTTCAAACTGGTGTGGAGAAGCTGCTTGTTTTGCACTGAGCTAAGAGCTAACTGTCAAACTGTCAAAAAGTGCGCTGTGTGGAGACCTGACACAGACGACAGACTCAGACTGCAGACACATCTCTGTGATCCTAGTTTGAGTTTACAGAGGTCAGAGTTACAGCCTGTAAGGTCAGCAGGAAAACACCAGCTAATGTTCCCGCTCCTTTAAGGGTCAGAGGTCACAGCAACCCACGCGCGACCACTTGTTTTCATATCTTAGTGAGGACATCTCGTTGACATAATGCTAACTGTAATCCTGACACTAAAACCACATTTTCAGCCTCAAAATAGCTTCAAACTCGTGAGGACAGACACTTTGTCCTCGTTAGTAACTGTTGGTCCCCACAAGTATGTTAGCATGACAATTTTGTTCCCCCCGGAGCGTTTTTCCTTACGAACGTGGCACTATTTAACGCGACAGAGAAAAAAAAAACACGTTTCCCGTCTGAGCTCAGTTTGTGCCCACTGTGCCGTGCGTGCGTGCCCGTTACACGAGGAAGCGGGGCGTGTACGTGCCACCTACCTCCGGCTCAGCACGAGGATGCGAGGCTGCTCCGGTTTCTCAGAACACCGGTGAAGTCGATGTGCGGTGTATCCTTCCGCGGCGCGGTGAGGCTTCGGAGTGCGCGTGAAAGTTTGTGTTGATGTATCGAGGCCTCGCGAGTTGGTCATACCACGTGACTCATTAAAAAAACTGAAGATTAAAGACTTTTTATGGAAGGACGGAGAATTAGAGCCGCAGTTGAAATATGTCTCTTACCCTTAGATGAACTCCATTTTCCTGCAATTCAGCCTTTAATATTTCCCCTCCTCGCTTGTACTTATCACACTCCAACACTACATGCTCAAACGTCTCCTCTTGTCCACAGAAGTCACAATTCCCTGTGTCATGTTTACCCATCTTTTTAAGTGTGCTATTCAAGCCCGTGTGACCAAATCTCACTCTCGAGATTATATCCTCTTCTCTTCTACAGCTTCTTCTACACTGCCCAACTATTTTCTGTATGCCATAATAATAGCTGCCTTCCCCGTCTCTGTCCCATTGTGCCTGCCACTTCTCCTTTAACTTTACCTTGATTATAAAAGCACCCACACTGCAACTACAGAAATGACTATACAAATATATTGGTAGCAAATGCCCTCTTTGAACGATGAAGTTTGTGCACTTAGGATAAATTTGGTCAAATATGATCCTTCAAATTTACTCAAGTGATACCTATCTTGAGATAAGGCCTGTATAAAGTGGTTTGCTATACTATATAGGTACTAGTCAAGTCAAGTCAGTTTTATTTGTCAATTTCTTCAGATGTACTTGCCATACAAAGGAATTGAAATTACGTTTCACACTGTCCCATGCGTAGACATAGACAACAATAAAGTGCAGATGCACAACATTTAGGTAACATACAGGATATAACAAGACAGGACCTACACATAACATATAACATATAATAAAGTGTTCCACAGTGTGCCCTGGAAAGTAGTGTACTAGTTCACTTGACGTAGTCCCAGGTTGTGGTTGGTAAGTGTTTTTGTTTTAATGCAGCATAAGACTGTAGCAGCAGTAATAGTAATATAATATAAATAGTGCTAAAGAAAATACTAAAAATACAAAAAAATATAAGGCAGCAGGTGTGTGCAATTGTAATGCAGAGGTAGTCGTGTGTGTGTGTGTGGGGGGGGGGGTCCAGACTGTCTTCCTGTCTTCCTAAACTCCTGCCAGTCTGGTGTTTCTGCTGGCTGGGAGCCGGGAGGGGAGAGAGTTCAGCAGTCTCACAGCCTGGTGGATGAAGCTGTTGGTGAGCCTGGTAGTGCGGGAGCGGAGACTTCTGTATCTTTTTCCAGAGGGCAGGAGGCTGAACAAACAGTGCGTGGGGTGGGTTGCATCGTTGACAATTGTGATGGCTTTGCGGGTAAGGCGGGTGGTGTAGATGTCTTGCAGGGAGGGGAGTGGTACACCAACTATCCTCTCAGCTGTTCTCACAATGCGCTGTAGAGCTTTCCTGTTATAGTCAGTGCAGCTACCGCCCCACACAGTGATGCAGCTGGAAAGGATGCTTTCAATGGTTCCTCTGTAGAATGTGGTCAGGATGGGTGGTGGAGCACTTGCCCGCTTGAGTTTGCGCAGGAAGTAGAGGCGCTGTTGTGCTTTCTTGGCCAGTGATGCTGTGTTGGTGGTCCAGGAGAGGTCCTCACTGATGTGCACCCCCAGGAACTTGGTGCTGCTCACCCTCTCCACCGCAGCGCCGTCGATGATCAATGGGGGGTGACAGGTGGGGTCTCTCTGGAAGTTGACAATAACCTCCTTGGTTACCTCCTTGGTTATTATACTTTTCACCTCACTTTTACTGTATTTTATAGTCATACCTACATGACTTCTTCTTGTTGCAACTTTTGCAAACTTATCGGCCTGTTCATTGCCATCAACACCAATATGCGCAGGAATCCATAAGAAACCCACTGCTATCCCTCTGTTTAATTTCATACAATAAATATATTGTGTCTGAAAGTCTGAAGACATATTACCTATACTCACTAGCATGCTGCTAAAGTCCGAGCAAACCAAATACCTCCCTATTGGTGCGTCCTCCACCAGTGTTGGGTGTAATGCGTTACTCAGTAACGCGTTACTGTAATTAAATTACTTTTCCACTGAAAAAGTAGAGTAACTAATTACTGTTCATTTTTAGGTATTTTAATTACAGTTATTTACAATGTACTTGCGTTACATTGTAAAATAATTAAAGTTGCTGAATATCATTATTTAATTTCAATAATTGATCTTCTAAATGTAGAAGTAAACTCCGCCGCTTTAACATCGCTCTAGTGCAGCTGCACGTCATTTTGCGCCAGTTTGCTGCATAGTCGTATTCTAAAGCGGAAGATGTCGGACTCGGCTGAAGCGAGTGGCTGTTTTATGAAATGGACATATTCCCGTCTCTTCACTTTTCTGAAACAAGCAGACAAGAATATTACAGTGATAAATAAGCTACTAAATAAGCTAATTATTTAGTAATTAAGTTACTTTTCTGACACAGTAATTAGATAAGTATTTTAAATACAATATTGACTAAGTAATTAGTAGTTAATTACTTTTTTAAAGTAACTTACCCAACACTGTCCTCCACCCAGTTCAAAGCCAGTAAAATGCTGCAAGTTCCCTAAACCGCCAAATCATCTGTAATTCGTTCCAGTCACCACAAAACTTATTTCTGGGATAAGAAATGCAACATCCATTCTTTTATCGAACAGTTTTGACACATCAGTAAATATCTTTAAAGAATCTGAGTACTTCTCCACCAGAGATAGGAAGTAATGCGTTACTGTAATTTGATTAGTTTTTTCACGTAAGGAGTAAAGTATTGCAAAAAAGGTAATTAGATTACTGTTACTTTCCCATAAGCACGCTGCGTTACTGCGTTACTAAAACCGTCATTTTTTGCGAGAGTGTGTCATGACAATGACGTAACCGTGGCAACAGCTTTGTGCAGATCAACAATGGATAATATATTGAGTGTGGAGAGAGTATGAGCGTGGAAGTACTGACCTTACTGTGAGTTTGATTCCGTAAAAAGTGACAAAAACATTAGTGTCCGCTGTTCACTGCGTGGGAAGGAAACTTCTTTTTACACCGAAAAAAAACCCCTTAACTTCCGAGCAAGCACCGAGTACGCTACCAGGGAATGGGAAATTCACAGACAAACTCGTGGATTCTTCCACTGACAGCTGCGGCACACCTGCACCAGGGCAAACATCCGCCTGCTACACAGGTGAAAATAGAGCAACAGGACCGCTGAGTCTTTGATTTTATTTATCTTCTGCTGTGGTTCACTTGCATTTATTTGAAAGACTGAGTGTAAACACCAAAATATATTTTATTTTATGTGCTGGAATATGCAGAAAATAGGTTTAAATGTTAAACAAATTTCTTGCAGTGAGTGAATGTTGCATATAATTTAATCTTTGCTTGATGCATAAAGTTAAAAGATAAAACTAATAAAACAAGTTTTTTTAAAAAAAAGACTTTTCCATTTGATTACATTTTGTATAATGGATTAGACAGAGAAAGTAGAACTGGGCTGAAAGATCTATTGCTTTATTACCTATTCAGGTTGTAAATCGTGTTTTTAAAAAGTATCTAAGTAACTAAGTAATTAATTACTTTTGAAATTAAGTAATTAGTAAAGTAATGGAATTACTTTTGGGGGGAAGTAATCAGTAATTAGTTACTGATTACTTTTTTCAAGTAACTTGACCAACACTGTTCCTCACTATATGGTCCTGTACCTGGCTTTTAGTCACCCCTCCTCCCTTATGTAGCAAATAGAAATCAGGAATGATCTGGTCATATAGCCATGGTGGTAACACTGACAAGGCTACTGCTGGGCTAATTTCTTTGCCACTAATTCCCATCTGGTAGATTTCTTTCCCTATAGTCCAATGGAAACTTCTTCTTTGTCCACTCCCTTTTTCTTGTTCTTGGCAAGGCTTAAGTACACTCTGCACAATATGTCCCTTTAAATTTGAGCAGTCAGTCAAAGCAATTTAACGTCTCCTTGGTTCTAATGGTTGTTTCCCCATTTCCACTTGCAAAGCGGCCACTGGAGTAGTCTTAACAGCCCCACAACACAACCTCAAAGCTTGATATTGAACTTTGTCCAAGTCATTTAGCAAAGTTTTTAGCTGCTGAACCATAAACCAGACACCCATAATCCAGAGCTGACCTAATGAGACCTACATATAAAGCTCGTAATGCTGTCCCTATCTGCACCCCAGTCATTACCTTTTAAACACCTAAAAATATTCAGAACCTTTTT
>JAQSNX010006039.1:0-27883 GCA_029532605.1 Oreochromis grahami | reverse complement strand
GTGTGTAATTGATAGCTGACCTAAGGTACTATACTGTCTTTCCTCTGTCTCTGCTGTGAAACAAATATTTTGTTGTGGGAGTTGGCTGTGGCTATGCATCTAAGTCATCTACTTCATCAAATCTTCTGTTTTCTTTTATTTGTAAAAATGTTTGAAAAGAGGACTGATCAATGAAATCTCTCAACTTTGACTGTTTTCAGTTGCATAAAAAGGCTTTGTCTGTCAGGCTTGGATGCTGTGATATTATTCCATAATGGCCAACTCATTTCCCTGATGATGATATTTATTAGAAAGTCTACAAAGATCTTTTCAGTTCCAGTTTTTGCTGACTTGTTAGGTGAAATGATCCATAGCAACTACAATGTACTTATATCCTCCGTTGCAAACTTCCAGATGCAGATCCAGTGATGCTCTGTTCGACTTGTTTGGAGCTTTCTGTTCCAGACAGCTAATGATCACCTAATAATCCAGATCTCTTTGCATATGTGTTATTGATCACGCTGAGTGTCTGTTCTACTCTAAGACGACACTGTGGATTTTATGCGTTTGTGTTCTACATCCAGGGCTTCCAGAATATTACATCTCCTGGAAGTCACAATATACCAGTCACAATATTCAAAAATGGAAGATAACGAAATTAATTATCAATATAATCCACCGTTGCTTGTTGTATTTAAAAGTTAAACTTTAAAGTTTTGATTTTAATTGTGATCATGACTTACTGCTATGATAAAGACTATTTAACTTAGACAGTACAGGGCTCTAGAGTGCGACCAATTTGGTCGCATTTTGCGACCAAATTTCTCAATAGTGCGACTAAAAAAAATACTTGGTCGCACCGATGCGACCAAGTAAAAAAAATACTTGGTCGCACCGTATTTTCTCGTGAGAAATCACAATAAAAAGTTTCCGCAACTCTGAAAGTCTCCGTGTGTTCAACAGCAGACACACATTGTGCCCATGTCGTGTTCTAAACCAATCAGAGATAGTCAAAGGCGGGGACCTCTGTGATTGGCCGTGGTCCAGATATTCCTGCAGGCCTCGTATGTTTACGTTTGAAAGTGCGGGCAGATAGAGAAGGGTGAGTAGCTAGGGCCGATAGAAGTGTATGTTGGTATTGAGAAAATATGAAAAGAACAATTGATAACTTTTTCATTAAGTTAAGGCCTGATCAGTCCAAAATTCTGAGCCAGCGCTCTGACACGGAGCCATCAACCTCTCAGTTTTTGTCAAACACTGGTCCGGAGACGGCATCAAAAAATGAGCCACATACGATCGACTCCCAGCCGGAGCCCAGTGAAAGTAAAAGTGAAAAAATTTATAAATTTCGAATCGAGTGGCTTGACCAGTTTCCCTGGCTAAGATACAGCCAAGCTGACAATATGATGCACTGCATTTATTGTCGCAAGTGTGGAAAGACCATGGCCGGCAACACTGCATTTGTCACTGGTGCTAATACGTTTCGACTTGAAACGCTGAAAAAGCATACAGCATCAAGAAGACACATTATATGCCGCGATATATGCACTGCCCAAATGTCCCCTCTTCCCACTGCCTTTCAGCGGCAGGCAGCAGTAAACAGGTCATCGGAGGAGGCCGAGATGATCATTAAGTTTAACATCGCCTACAATATTGCAAAAGAAGAAGTTCCGTTTACTAAGTTCAAGTCAGAAATAACTCTTCACAAGAAAAATGGCTTGGACATAAACCCCACATACAGCAATGATGTTGCGTGCGCCCAGTTTATAGGCGTCATCGCTGACACACTGAAAAAAAAGACGTCAGTGGAAATTGCGAACAGTGCATACATGGCATTCCTGATCGATGGAGACACAGACATCGCCACAAAAGAATGCGTCATTGTGTACGCTCGTATCTTGCAAAAAGGAAGACCAGTGAATATACTGATTGGACACATTGAGGTCGAGCATGCCCATGCCAAAGGTAAGCCATGTCATGTCACGTAGCCTATGTAAATAATATAATTAATAATATTACAGCTTTGTACTGCATTAACCATATGTAGCATATTCTTATCATTGAAAATCAAACATAGCAATAATACATGAATATAGAAACTGAAACTGAAAAAGACTGCATTGTAAACTCTTGATCTGATAAGTAAATGGTATTTTTTTTAATTCGTTTAGGTGTTTATGCTGCCTCAAAGAAAGCATTTGCTGCTCTTGGGGACCAGTGCAGTAACTGGTTGGAGAAAATCATTGCTATGGGGGCTGATGGTGCTGCTGTTAACTTGGGCAGCAAAGGGGTGTCATAGCCCTTCTGCAGCAGGAGGCAGGTGACCACATTGTGCCATTCCACTGTATGCCTCACAGGTAAGACTAGAAGACAAGAAATGCCTGACACTCTAAAGTCACTGTGGGTTAATTTCTTTTATAGAGAAGATATATCTACATTTTAAAGTTTACTATCTTTTCAGATTGGAATTGGCAATGTTGTCAGTTCAGAGGGACATTCCAATGATCAGGCAGTTGTATGACCTTCTCCATTTAATTTGGAAGACGTATCATTTCAGCCCAAAATCAATGAGAGAGCTCAGGGTCATTGGGGCTGATTTGGGAGTAAATGTGCTGGTGCCCAGTGGGGTGAAGGGAACAAGGTGGCTCCCACATGTTTCAAGGGCCCTGGAGACCTTTCTGAAACCAGGCCAGTTCACTACTGTGTACCGCCACATGGACTATTTGGCAGGTTCCTCTGCCAATGCAGACATTGCAGGCCGAGCTACAAAGGTCAGTGCATCATTTCTGAATATTCTTTTTATTTCAGCAAATTATGCAATTATTATTGACTTTATATTTTTTAAGAATGTAGTTCATCAGTGTTCTAGGGTGACTAATTTTTATTGTTGTATCATACAGGTTAAGAAATCAATGGAAGATGCCACTTTTGTGGCCTTTTGCCATTTTATTACAGATGTGTTCAGTGGCATTAGTAGGTTTAGCCTCCTACTTCAAAGAAATGATGTCATCCTACCACAGGTAAGTGAGATGAAGTGGGATGTGTATATTTGAATTGTGTTTGTGGTCATCTTCAACTTTTTTAAAAATACAGCACTGTTATACCCAAACAGGTCGTTTGCAGCCTGGAACAACTGCTGGTGACCACAGAGGTAATGGTTGCAAGACCCAAGCCTCATGGAAGACTGTCAGAGTTCCTGACTGATATGAGGCTGCAGAGGAGGCAGCAGGATAAAGAGGGTGAAATGGCAGTCTACAAATTCCAGGTAGGCCTACATATAGCTGTGTCTCGTATTTAAACAGAGAACACTATTTATTATTTTATGATTATTTCTTATTTACATTTGCACAAATCTTTCTAATATCAATATCACAATCTCTATTTATCATTTATGCAATACACAGACAATAACACTCAAAGGAGAGGCATCAAATCTGGCTGAAGATGGTGTTGCTGCCACTAAACTTAAAAAAGTAATGGATGCAACAATCAAATGCACTGTGAAAAATCTGAAAGCAAGATTCAGTAGTGTCCTAGGCAAGTGTATTAAATACATGTAGATAAGAAATATTTTTATTATTGTTAACAGCATTGTTATATTTTTATTTTCATTTATTAAAATGTATTTGTTCTTACAACAGAGGAGAGTGCTTCTGAGTCAGCCACAACCAAAGCTGTCAAATGCTTCAACATTTTCAATCATGATAGCTGGCCAGAGAACAAAGAGGATTTAGTGGACTATGGTGCTGATGACCTTGCTTTTCTCTTGGATCACTTCTCCACAGTCCTGAGAAGGTAGCTGGTGGATTACTACGATACCATGTGTGCTGCTCGTAGATATGTTGTTTATGTGAACACTGATTAGCTGTGTAAACCACATCATTTTCAGAAATGGTGTAAATGCAGAGCTTGCAAAAGAAGAATTTGTAAGTTTGAAGCTGTTAATTGCCAAGATGTTCAAAGACAAGACCTACCTCAGCCTTTGGGAGCTTATGTTGACCAGAGAGCCGTACTGCTCAGAGTACATGGTCAGTTTTGGTTGATGTTCTTTCCTAAGATTGTGTGAGTTTTGCTATCTAACACACATTGGTTCAATAAATCTCTTGAATGTATTTTTCTCTCAGAACATCCTGCATCTTGTACACATTATGCTGGTCCTACCTGTCTCAGCTGCGGTATGTGAAAGAGGGTTCTCTGCACAGAAGAGAATTAAATCAGACACAAGAGCATCCCTTCATTCAGAGACAGTGGATGACCTGATAAGAATCAGTGTGGAGGGGCCCAGTCTGGAAGATTTTGATGCTAGAGAGAGTGTGGCAAGCTGGTTCACCCAAGGTGAAAGATCAAGAAGGCCAAATTACAGGAGCTGGCCATCTGAGGGGCATGTGACTGCAATGGAGGACAGTCCATAAGATAACAAGTTGTTCGGATATTGAAATGTTCAGATTGAAGCCTTTGACACTTTGAGTAACTTTTTAATTTAGATGTTTTTTTTATTTAATATATCTTGAGATGTTTTAAATTTCTTTAATGTTGAAATTTCAGCTCAGTGAAGCACTTTTAGCACAAGCATGTTTAAGTAATCTTTCTTGTAGAACTTTGCTACAAATAAAGAGCTTTGTGTTGAAAGGTTGTTAGTAAATCATTTACAAATCAATATTTACAAATCAAAAAAACGTGAACATGTAAAACTGCGGTGTTAAGCAATGCAGTTAAAAAATTTGGGTACGCCTAACGTTTGTGCTGGTACGCCTAACTTTTGTGCTGGTGCGCCTAAAAATAAAATTTAGGCGCACCAGTGCAACCATGGCAAAAAGTTAGTCTAGAGCCCTGCAGTAGGATGTTATTTCAAGGATTTTCCAGGATTGCTTACTATCATAATGTCACCCTCCATTAAATCCAAGCCTGAAGGAAGATGGAGTATTACAATTGTTACGGAAGCTACAACAACAACAACAAACTCTTGCTCCCAATTCTCAGTCTGATGCTTGGTCAGGAATCCCTTATCAATTTTTAGCAAGAAAAAAAAAAACTTGATCACTTTTTGGTTTAAAATACACAGTATCTGATGATAAGAATGTTTAGGCAGTAATAGACAAAACCAGCTAATTTTTCTGATTTGTAATCTACTTCAAGCATGGCAAATTAACAGGGTGTAAAAAGTAAACAGTAAAAGTTAGAGCAATCAGCACACAAAATAGCTTTTTAACTTACCAAGCCTTTAGTCTGACAAAGATAATACAAGACGTTTCCTTCAAAAAAACAACATAGCAGTACAAACTAGGTATAAAGAGCATAAGGAGAATGTATATTATGATAAAAGGATAAAACCATTTGCCACACACTGAGTAAGGACATGTTCAGCCTGGACAGTTGTTCTGTGAGGACGCATTCAGTAATTGGCTGTTTTATCACAGTTCTGCTTTATAAACTTGAAATGTGTCTAAAAGACAATGAAACACAATTTTTTTTACTGCCAGATTCTGACTAATCTATTACTGGCAAGAATGTAAACCACAACCGGCTGTTGGCAAAAACAGAAAAACAGAAAAATTCAAACAGTATTCTAACACCTTTCAGATTCAACAAATAAGAGGGTTAATAACAGTTTTTTTTTTTCAAGAAGTTGTAAAACAGATACAGGTCTGTGCCTACAAATGCCCTGCTGGCTAATGTACTGTGACACGATCTCTGTGCAGAAATGCAATGATAAACCAGAAATACTGGAAACCACAATGTAAAGGGTACTTTTTTTTTATCCTGTACGCCTCAAGCCTTTTGCTTTGTTACATTATTGAGGAACCTAAATGTTGTTCTAAACATTTGGCATCAGGACTCAAACATGTGCTTAGAAGTAAAGTATACATAGCTCATATAAAATGAACTTATATGTGACTGTGAATTTTCCCAAAGACAAATAAAAATCCTTTGATTGTTTTTATCAGATCTTTTGTTTAGTCTTCACAAGTGTTTCCTGCTGGCTTAAGAAGACTAACATAATGTCAATGTCTAAAGTGTGAAACTTGCAGCTTTACTAACTGTGTGTAAAACTATACGTCAAGTGAAAGTACACGTGTGCAGACTACCAAAAATTTAAAAAATGCAAACCTATGTCTCCCCTTCGCGGCACACACTACTTTCTTAGTGCCACAAAGCAAACACAGGGCTGTAAGGAATGAACTGCACATAAAAACAAAAGGCGAGGAAGAGGGAACCCAAACGCAGGACTCGCAGGTAGGTGAAGACTGGTGAAGGTTTATTATAAGGAACGGATGAACAGGCGGTGAACGGACACTGACTGGCTGGATAACTGAATGGCTGACTGACTGAACTGAACATACATCCGGAGAGACGACTTCAACATCAACATTACAGGAACATCAATGACACGACACTGGACTGGTTGAACTGAGGAACATAAATGCACAGGCTGAGTGAGGAGTGATTAGAAACTGGTGAGTACACAGCTGAACATAATGACCTAATGATAAATGGGAAGAGGACTGAACATAATGCACATGGACCAAGGTTAACACAATAAAACAGTAAGTGAAACAGACAGAATATAAACAGTGAACATGAACTAAGAATACTGGGTCAATGACCCAGAAACCCTGACAGTACCCCCCCCCCTTCAAAGGCCGGCACCCGACGGCCAAAAGAACGAAAAACCAGAACAGGTTTTCCCTGGAGACAGGCTAGGCCAGTGGGCGTGGAAACCCCTGGCTGAGGAGCAGCCGGGCCAGTGGGCACGGAAACCCCTGGCTGAGGAGCGGGAGAGCTCACAGCTGGCTCTGGATTCTGTGGCTGCAGGTCTGGGAACTGAACAGGAGAATGGACTACAGACGGTGAGAGAACGGATGACTGAACAACAGGATGCTGGACGACAGACCGAACTGACTGGACAGGCTGGAGGACGGGCGACTGGATGACAGGAGGCAACTGGAGAACAGGGCACTGAGCTACAGGGGGCAACTGGCCTGACTGGAGGGCAGGAGGAGACTGAACTACAGGGGCCTGGAGGGCAGGAGGAGACTGAACTACAGGGGACTGGACAGGAGGAGACTGGACTGACTGGACAGGAGGAGACTGGACTGACTGGACGGGAGGAGACTGGACTGACTGGAGTGGAGCAGACTGGAGTGGAGCTGACTGGAGTGGAGCTGACTGGAGAGCAGGTGAGTGAACTGACTGGAGTGGAGGGTGACCAGCAGGCGAGGGAACTGGCTGGAGTGGAGGCTGAACAGCAGGCGAGGGAACTGACTGGACTGGAAGCTGAACAGCAGGAGAGTGAACTGACTGGACTGGAAGCTGAACAGCAGGAGAGTGAACTGACTGGACTGGAAGCTGAACAGCAGGAGAGTGAACTGACTGGACTGGAAGCTGAACAACAGGAGAGTGAACTGACTGGACTGGAAGCTGAACAGCAGGAGAGTGAACTGACTGGACTGGGAATGCTAAGGCATGAACAGAGGTTGGCGAGGCTAATGTCTGAGCTAATGACTGGGTTACTGAAGGGGACAAAACTGCAGCCTGGGCTAATAAAGCTGGTGCCTGAGCAGGGGACACCTCAGCTAGCCTAACCAGTGATAGAGCGAGGGTGTGAAAAGCTGGATCAGGAGGTGGATGAAGAGGTGAAGTAGCAGGTGGACCGATTAGCTCTTCCAAGCCTCTAGGGAGGTCAGGCTGGGTTCTGGCTGCCCCCAGCCTGGGCGCTGGGACAGGTGTGGGTGTAGGCTGACTGATGGAAGTGGAAATACTGACTGGGAGAGTGATACTGACAGGTTTAGGTGACTGAGTATTTTTAACAGTGCCCTGAGCTGAAGAAACTGGAACAGGCTGACAGGTGGACGAAGGAGCAGACTCAGATAAAGCAGTGCTGGAGTGATCAGGCCTAGGGTTTGCATACACAGGGACCGTAAGAGATTTATCAGAGATTGCTCTGGCCTTTCTGCCATCACCATTTACAGTCTTTAGTTGAACAGTCTTCGGGGGTGTTGAAGCGCGGGTATTGTCCTTAATGAATCCCAGCTCAGAGGGAGCAGGGCAGAAGAGTTCTTCCCAGGCCACATCTTCCTCTAGGAGGGAAACTCCCCATGAATCAGTAGTGAGTCCATTGTACGTTTTAGGTGAACAATTAGATGAAGGGTGTGAAAAACAGTCACTGGAACTCACCGCCGGGAGTTGCTCCAAATGGTCCATATTATGGCGGCGTATGCGCCGCTTTCTCCGGGAAGAGGAAGCGGCCGGG
Organism: Oreochromis grahami; assembly: GCA_029532605.1. Classification (NCBI taxonomy): domain Eukaryota; kingdom Metazoa; phylum Chordata; class Actinopteri; order Cichliformes; family Cichlidae; genus Oreochromis; species Oreochromis grahami. The sequence continues at coordinate 19,653 of JAQSNX010006039.1, read as the reverse complement.
GTAAATAGATGAGCCTCTGGTGCGGTAGCCTCCGTGGAGCCGAGGTGGGAGGCGTAGCCGCTGTGCCGTGGCAAGGTTGGAGGTCTGGCGAATGAGACGGCGGGTGTGTTAGCGAGGAGCGGAGCGGCGAGAGAGGGAGCGGCCGAAGCACGGCGTGAAGTGACCACTCTCCGCGGCAAATGCTCCGGTGCAGGTGAGGCAGCAGGTGGGGGAACGCGGCGTCTCCGAGGCCCGCCCAGAGCCAGGCGAATCCCCTCGAAGACGTGCTCTCTCTCCGCGAAGAGCCGCTGTTTTCCCCTGAGTTCCTCTGCCCAACGGGAAAGCGCTGCCTCCTGCCGCTCATACTCCTTTTTCCACCTTGTCCAGAAAGTGTTGGCAAGTAGTTAAACATGACGCCACCTCTTACGGAGATAAAGATCTTCTTTCACAAACCTTCCTGGAGGTGGAGAGATGATTGTGGACTTCATGGTTAGTATGTGATGCGGTGTTAAAGGTTCTGGGTTTGATGGATCACATAGTTGGTCAGTAGTCAATGGTCTGCTATTAATCACTGCCATGACTTCATACAGGAATGTCCTCAGAGAGGAGCTGTCAAGTTGTTTGGCTGATTGTTCCAGAATGGACGTGAGAACACTTCTTATGGTGCGAATTTGTCTTTCTCAGACACCACCCATGTGACTAGATGCTGGGGTGTTCATGAGAAACTCGCAGTCCAGTTTCCCTAGCTTGGCTTGATCCATTTCCTTAAATGCTCTGAGAAACTAATTTCTAGTGCCGACAAAATTCGTGCCTTGATCGCATCTTATTTGGCGAACTGTACCTCTGATGGCTACGAATGCACGTAAAGAGTTGATGAGGGAATCTGTAGAGAGATCATCAAGCATTTCAAGATGCACTGCTCTGGAGCACATGCAAGTGATTAGCAAGCCATAACGCTTTAGCTCCTTGCGGCCTTCTTTGACATAAAAAGGACCAAAGCAGTCCATCCCACAGTAGGTGAATGGCGGTGTGGTCTCCATCCGATCCTCTGGGAGGTCTGCCATCTTCTGCTGCTCTGTGCACCTTCTGAACCTTCTGCATTTTACACATTTATAGATGTAAGATGACACAATCTTGCTGCATCCAAGAATCCAGAAGCCGTTAGCTCGAAGTTCATTCATGGTGATCCCTCGTCCTTGATGGTATGTCTTCTCGTGATAATGTTTGACCAGTAATGCCGACACGTGACTGTCTCTTGGCAGGATCGCAGGATGCTTGACATTGGGGTGCAAAGCTGCATGTGTTAAGCGTCCGCCTACCTGAAGAATGCCTTGGTCATCAAGAAATGGACATAACTTGTGTAACTTGTTAACCTTGTCTTTCATCTGCATCACATCATGGTGTTGCAAGGTTTTTATTTCCTGAGCAAAGGCTGTTTCTTGAACCATCTTTATGATCGTTAACTCTGTTTCCTCTCTCTCTTGTAGGTTACTGATGTCGTGTGATCTAATCTTGTGATCCTTTGCTCCTTTCACATAGCGCTTGAGTCTAGCAACTGCCTTAATCATTCTCGACCAGTCGGAAAACTTGTGTAGGCGATCTAACAAGGACCTTTGTTCCTCCACTTGTATCTTGTGGACTTGAACATTCTTAACCTCTGGGTCACTGGTTGATAACTCGCCAGGGCTCTAGACTAACTTTTTGCCATGGTTGCACTGGTGCGCCTAAATTTTATTTTTAGGCGCACCAGCACAAAAGTTAGGCGTACCAGCACAAACGTTAGGCGTACCCAAATTTTTTAACTGCATTGCTTAACACCGCAGTTTTACATGTTCACGTTTTTTTGATTGATTTGTAAATGATTAACTAACAACCTTTCAACACAAAGCTCTTTATTTGTAGCAAAGTTCTACAAAAAAGATTACTTAAACATGCTTGTGCTTACAGTGCTTCACTGAGCTGAAATTTCAACATTAAACAAATTTAAAACATCTCAAGATATATTAAATTAAAAAAAACAAACATTTAAATTAAAAAGTTACTCAAAGTGTCAAAGGCTTCAATCTGAACATTTCAATATCCGAACAACTTGTTATCTTATGGACTGTCCTCCATTGCAGTCACATGCCCCTCAGATGGCCAGCTCCTGTAATTTGGCCTTCTTGATCTTTCACCTTGGGTGAACCAGCTTGCCACACTCTCTCTAGCATCAAAATCTTCCAGACTTGGCCCCTCCACACTGATTCTTATCAGGTCATCCACTGTCTCTGAATGAAGGGACGCTCTTGTGTCTGATTTAATTCTCTTCTGTGCAGAGAACCCTCTTTCACATACCGCAGCTGAGACAGGTAGGACCAGCAAAATGTGTACAAGATGCAGGATGTTCTGAGAGAAAAATACATTCAAGAGATTTATTGAACCAATGTGTGTTAGATAGCAAAACTCACACAATCTTAGGAAAGAACATCAACCAAAACTGACCATGTACTCTGAGCAGTACGGCTCTCTGGTCAACATAAGCTCCCAAAGGCTGAGGTAGGTCTTGTCTTTGAACATCTTGGCAATTAACAGCTTCAAACTTACAAATTCTTCTTTTGCAAGCTCTGCATTTACACCATTTCTGAAAATGATGTGGTTTACACAGCTAATCAGTGTTCACATAAACAACATATCTACGAGCAGCACACATGGTATCGTAGTAATCCACCAGCTACCTTCTCAGGACTGTGGAGAAGTGATCCAAGAGAAAAGCAAGGTCATCAGCACCATAGTCCACTAAATCCTCTTTGTTCTCTGGCCAGCTATATTGAAAATGTTGAAGCATTTGACAGCTTTGGTTGTGGCTGACTCAGAAGCACTCTCCTCTGTTGTAAGAACAAATACATTTTAATAAATGAAAATAAAAATATAACAATGCTGTTAACAATAATAAAAATATTTCTTATCTACATGTATTTAATACACTTGCCTAGGACACTACTGAATCTTGCTTTCAGATTTTTCACAGTGCATTTGATTGTTGCATCCATTACTTTTTTAAGTTTAGTGGCAGCAACACCATCTTCAGCCAGATTTGATGCCTCTCCTTTGAGTGTTATTGTCTGTGTATTGCATGAATGATAAATAGAGATTGTGATATTGATATTAGAAATATTTGTGCAAATATAAATGAGAAATAATCATAAAATAATAAATAGTGTTCTCTGTTTAAATACGAGACACAGCTATATGTAGGCCTACCTGGAATTTGTAGACTGCCATTTCACCCTCTTTATCCTGCTGCCTCCTCTGCAGCCTCATATCAGTCAGGAACTCTGACAGTCTTCCATGAGGCTTGGGTCTTGCAACCATTACCTCTGTGGTCACCAGCAGTTGTTCCAGGCTGCAAACGACCTGTTTGGGTATAACAGTGCTGTATTTTTTAAAAAGTTGAAGATGACCACAAACACAATTCAAATTTACACATCCCACTTTATCTCACTTACCTGTGGTAGGATGACATCATTCCTTTGAAGTAGGAGGCTAAACTTAGTAATGCCACTGAACACATCTGTAATAAAATGGCAAAAGGCCACAAAAGTGGCATCTTCCATTGATTTCTTAACCTGTATGATACAACAATAAAAATTAGTCACCTAGAACATTGATGAACTACATTCTTAAAAAATATAAAGTCAATAACAATTGTGTAATTTGCTGAGATAAAAAGAATATTCAGAAATAATGCACTGACCTTCATAGCTCGGCCTGCAATGTCTGCATTGGCAGAGGAACCTGCCAAATAGTCCATGTGGCGGTACACAGTAGTGAACTGCCCTGGTTTCAGAAAGGTCTCCAGGGCCCTTGAAACATGTGGGAGCCACCTTGTTCCCTTCACCCCACTGGGCACCAGCACATTTACTCCCAAGTCAGCCCCAATGACCCTGAGCTCTCTCATTGATTTGGGGCCGAAATGATACGTCTTCCAAATTAAACGGAGAAGGTCATACAACTGCCTGATCATTGGAATGTCCCTCTGAACTGACAACATTGCCAATTCCAATCTGAAAAGATAGTAAACTTTAAAATGTAGATATATCTTCTCTATAAAAGAAATTAACCCACAGTGACTTTAGAGTGTCAGGCATTTCTTGTCTTCTAGTCTTACCTGTGAGGCATACAGTGGAATGGCACAATGTGGTCACCTGCCTCCTGCTGCAGAAGGGCTATGACACCCCTTTTGCTGCCCAAGTTAACAGCAGCACCATCAGCCCCCATAGCAATGATTTTCTCCAACCAGTTACTGCACTGGTCCCCAAGAGCAGCAAATGCTTTCTTTGAGGCAGCATAAACACCTAAACGAATTAAAAAAAATACCATTTACTTATCAGATCAAGAGTTTACAATGCAGTCTTTTTCAGTTTCAGTTTCTATATTCATGTATTATTGCTATGTTTGATTTTCAATGATAAGAATATGCTACATATGGTTAATGCAGTACAAAGCTGTAATATTATTAATTATATTATTTACATAGGCTACGTGACATGACATGGCTTACCTTTGGCATGGGCATGCTCGACCTCAATGTGTCCAATCAGTATATTCACTGGTCTTCCTTTTTGCAAGATACGAGCGTACACAATGACGCATTCTTTTGTGGCGATGTCTGTGTCTCCATCGATCAGGAATGCCATGTATGCACTGTTCGCAATTTCCACTGACATCTTTTTTTTTCAGTGTGTCAGCGATGACGCCTATAAACTGGGCGCACGCAACATCATTGCTGTATGTGGGGTTTATGTCCAAGCCATTTTTCTTGTGAAGAGTTATTTCTGACTTGAACTTAGTAAACGGAACTTCTTCTTTTGCAATATTGTAGGCGATGTTAAACTTAATGATCATCTCGGCCTCCTCCGATGACCTGTTTACTGCTGCCTGCCGCTGAAAGGCAGTGGGAAGAGGGGACATTTGGGCAGTGCATATATCGCGGCATATAATGTGTCTTCTTGATGCTGTATGCTTTTTCAGCGTTTCAAGTCGAAACGTATTAGCACCAGTGACAAATGCAGTGTTGCCGGCCATGGTCTTTCCACACTTGCGACAATAAATGCAGTGCATCATATTGTCAGCTTGGCTGTATCTTAGCCAGGGAAACTGGTCAAGCCACTCGATTCGAAATTTATAAATTTTTTCACTTTTACTTTCACTGGGCTCCGGCTGGGAGTCGATCGTATGTGGCTCATTTTTTGATGCCGTCTCCGGACCAGTGTTTGACAAAAACTGAGAGGTTGATGGCTCCGTGTCAGAGCGCTGGCTCAGAATTTTGGACTGATCAGGCCTTAACTTAATGAAAAAGTTATCAATTGTTCTTTTCATATTTTCTCAATACCAACATACACTTCTATCGGACCTAGCTACTCACCCTTCTCTATCTGCCCGCACTTTCAAACGTAAACATACGAGGCCTGCAGGAATATCTGGACCACGGCCAATCACAGAGGTCCCCGCCTTTGACTATCTCTGATTGGTTTAGAACACGACATGGGCACAATGTGTGTCTGCTGTTGAACACACGGAGACTTTCAGAGTTGCGGAAACTTTTTATTGTGATTTCTCACGAGAAAATACGGTGCGACCAAGTATTTTTTTTACTTGGTCGCACCGGTGCGACCAAGTATTTTTTTTTAGTCGCACTATTGAGAAATTTGGTCGCAAAATGCGACCAAATTGGTCGCACTCTAGAGCCCTGTTTCATGTGTTTGTTGCAAACCGAGTGGAACGCATCAAACAAAGCACAGATCCAACCCAATGGAGGTATGTAACTTCCGAAGACAATCCGGCGGACCACGCCTCAAGAGGCCTCACAGCAGAACATCTTGTAGCATCAAACTGGTTCAAAGGCCTAGACCTCCTTTGGCAGAAGGTCATACCCAGTGGTGAAATTAAGGTGGGCGACTATCTTCTGGCTTCATTGCTGAGGTATCCGAGTACCACCTTCAAGTCAGTCCGATACCTTTCTTCTGAAATTTCCATTTCCGAATTACGCTTGAGCCTTTTTCCAAACATTTGAGGCGATGAATAGCACATGCCTTGTTGTTCGGCAGGTTCGGCCTTTCACTCTTGAATGGGAGTGGCATTTCAAAATGACCATCCTCCTTGTGCCTAATGCCGGTCTTCATCTTTGTTAGAAATTTGAGATCTTCTTGAGAGACCTTTGTGTCTTCTGGTGCTTTCTCAACAAAGTCAGACCCCAACATCTTTAGGACCTCTGCGGGAGAGATAATTTCCTTTATTTGAGTTCTGTAGACATAGTGAACCTTGTTGGTGAGGTTTGAAGAAGGCTGAATGTCAGGCACCACTTCCTTCACGATGACTTGGTGACTTATTCCGAAGGCATCTCCATAATCAAGACATGAATTGCCATAGCCCACAATACTCCATCCCAGATCAGTTTTTTGGGCGAACGGCTGATTTTCCCTTCCAGACACAACCTCACGGGGAACAAGTGCTTGGGGGCAGTTGTACCCAATCAGCAGACCAACATCACAGCTTTGTAGTGGAGCGATCTCACTTGCAATGCATTCAAGATGAGGCCATGCCTTAGCTGTTGCAGGCGATGGAATGTGATCTCGGTTTGCGGGAATAAAGTCTCTGGATTATGTTACTGGTAGGGAAATGGTCTTATTTGAGTAGAACCCTCTGACTTGTAGACCTGAGAGCTTGCGACAAGCCACAACCGTGTTTCTTGAAGACATGGTAGTGAGCTTCAGCTGAGTCGATTCACCTTTGACATGCAGAGCTTGTGCCGTTTCTTCAAGAATAAAGGTTGTATCACTCTGTGTATCAAGGAGCGCGTACACAAGAATTTCATGCTCTGGCTCACCTTTGGTTGACACCCATACTGGAATAATGGAAGATGTGTGAGCGTCGTCAACATTCTGTGTGACTCTGTTAGAAGTTGCTTCACTTGTTGTTGGTGTGACACTGTTGTCTTGTGAGACGTCTGAGTTCATTTGTCTTGTCCTGTCACTGTTCTTAGTTTGATTTCTCCTTGTTCTGTCTTCCTTAGTGCGATTGTCATGAAGACATGTCGGATGTCTTTTATTACATGTGTCACAGGTCTCTCTGCTTTCACAATCCTTGGAGCGATGACCAGAGTTCAGACAGCCAAAACATAACTTCTTGTCTTGAACAAACTTTAGTCTCTCAACAATGCTCTCATTTATAAACCTTCTACACTTAAGTAGGCTGTGACCCGACCTTTCACAGTACACACAACTAGCACTAACAGTCCTTTCATTTGAGCGAGTTATTAGCACCTTTGCTCCATTGCCTCTGTTCCTTGTTGTTTTTGCCCCTTCAGTTTCACTTGGCTTCAGAGCATAGAGAGATGTTATGGGATTACCGGCAATTTTGGCTTCCCGTGAGATGAAATCTACAAATTGGCTGAAGCTTGGAAAGGTGTGAGTCTCTTCTTGCACTTCTGTAACCTTTCTGTTCCACCTTGAAGTCAGCCAATCTGGAAGTTTTGCAAGCATTTTGTGGTTTTCATTGCAGTCATTGAGCACTTCAAGCCCCTTCATTTGCGACATGGCTGTCTTACAGCAGCAAAGGAAGTCAGCAAATGCTTGAAGTTCCATACTGCCTTTAGAACTTATCTTAGGCCATGCGTCAAGTTTGTCTCTGAAGGCCTTTGCTACGAGGAAGGGATTGCCATACCTCTCTTCGAGAACTGTCCATGCTGCATAGTATGCAGACTCTGTGCCAAGCGGGAAGAAGCCTTCTATTGCCTTCCTTGCAGGGCCACTTACATATTTCCTCAGGTAATAAGTCTTCTCTTCAACTGGTATATTTTTTCTGTCGATCAGAGTCTGAAAGGAAATTTTCCAATCATTATATCTGATAGGATCACCACTAAATATTGTTGGCTCTGGTACCGGAAGACGGCTTGCATTAAGAGACACTGCAAATGCTTTGACCAGACCTTCTGTGCTCACCTCACGTTGCGGTGTCACATTTTGTGGCGAGGAACACCGTTTCATATGCTGGTCATTGTTTTCAGACTTGACTTCATTTTTCTTATCAGATCTGTGGTGAAGTAGGTTGTATATTTCTTCATCTGAACATTCACTTTGTTCATACACCCGCTGTCGAGCCTTTGCTGCATTCAGCTTTTTTACAGTCTCAAGTCGCTCTACTTCTCTGTGCTTAGCTTCTAGAGCCTTTTGTCTTTGTGCTATTTCTGCTTCTTGCCTTTCAATTTCCTTCATATGGATTTCTTGTTCGAGCAGAACTTGGAGAGCAGCCTCATTTGCCGCAACTTCAGCAGCTGCATCTTGTCTTTTAGCCGAGAGCCTGCTGGAGTGTCTAGAGGAAACCCTTGAATGAGAAGAGAGCTTAGTGTGGTGTGACTTAACACTCATCCTGTCTGAGGCTTCTAACTTAGGCATAGACTCAGTCTCTTTCCATTTTTCATCCCTTTGACTTTCCACATCTGAGGCTACGGATTTAGATGAAGACTCACTGTCCTTCCAAAGTTCTTCATCTCGTTGAACCACCGCACTACTTGGGCTTGGACACTTTCTTACAGATTCGATAATTGTCTTTGTTATGGCTTCACACGTATCCATCCTTCGTCTTGTGTCACTATCTGGAGATTCAATACGTCTGAAGTCATCATAGGCAGCATTCACATCCTTAGAAGCACTCAAAACCTTGGTAACATGTTCTTGTAGCAGATCCTTTGAGCATTGAGCATCTATAGCTCCTTTGGCATCCTTAATGACAACCTTCCACTTCTCATAGCGCACACTGAAACGATGTGCTCACCGTACAGTTCTTTGCCCTTTTCCGTCAACGTACGGACTCGTTGGCTCTGTCGTGCTCTTTGTGAGGTAGTAGAAACATCATCAGCTGTGCCTTCAACTGCTTGTAGTTGCTCATCTGCAGAACGTTGCTCCACATCACCCTTTTCACTGACTTCTGGATTAGCGTCAAACTCTGCCATTGTTGCAAGGTTTTGGTTTTTAGTGTATTTTACTTAGCCTTAATGTAATGGTGCAGCAGCTTTAATTTGATTTGGTAGTTGAGGAGCAAATGAATATTAATCTACGTTTACTGTTACAACTTTAAAGCACAATAATTACTGTTACTCTTTAAACATCACTCAACGTGTATACTTAAGTCACTTTACATATCTTGTCCAAGCCAGTAATACTGTTTCTTACAGAAGCTGCTGAAACCCACCATACGCACAATGCACAGGTTACTCATCACAACATTAATCTATCACTGTATGAATATCAGTCACTTAAACTGCAGAAATGTAAACAATGAGAAAGAAAGAAAAAGGAAACATTCCAGTCCTTTGTTCATTTATAAAAGGAAACTTATCTTAATTATTTTTACAGTCCTTTTTGTTTTTATTTCTCTCTTTCTTGTGGTTAATTATATTGAGTCCTTTAACTGAGGCAACACTTATTTTCGGGGCACCTGACTTTCCTGCGGGGCTGCGTCCTTTCATCTACCCGTGCAGAGCAGAGTTCTCACTGTAGCATCCTCAAGGATGGACGTACGCACGATGTAGTTATAGAACAGGGTTTATTCTGGTCTTGGCAACCCGTGAGAACTGCTCACGGACAAACAATAAGACAAAAACATCACATCAAAATGCGCTCTTGTACTTAGTGTCAATCAATCAAAAATCCTTAATTACAGAAAATAAAACATTTAAACACACAAACCTCGTGAGCTGACATCCAGGAGGTGCTAAATAGTCCTTTATTTCCTTATTGCCTTATCCTCCATCTTCTTTCTCAATTATTTCCACTCTTTAAACGATATTTTCTCCATGTGTGGAGCTAACCGTGAGCTGCAGCATGCAGACACCATGTGCGCTAGCAAAGGAAAAAGAGGCTGGGTGGAGACCCAAACAGCAAAGCTGTACCCTACACAGTTCACCACCAAAGGGCGCAAAGGAACAAAATCCAGACATACAGCTTGACAAACATCAAATGCAACAAACATCAAATGCAACAAACATCAAATGCAAAAGACCGTTACACCTTCTGTGACCTGTGTTTTTGTACTCACCCTCAATATTTGAACCCGTTTAACACTAATAAAATATGATAGAGGTTTTTTATCTTAGCTTTTGTCTGTACCCAAACAGTTTAACTGCGCAAGTCATGTCATATGGCCACCACTGATTCGTGCTTATATTACACATTCATGGCAGAAATACTAATTAAGATATAAAGCAGAATATTTATTTGTGAAAAGAACTTTTCTGAATACTGACACAGAATACTTTGTTAAGTAGAAAAATAAAGTTACATTGAAACCAAGCACGCCATTGTTTTTCTTGTGACATTACCAATAAGTTTGATGTGTCACATGGCCCTCTTCCTATTGAAAAAACAAAAGTTGTATCCAAGATGGCCAACTTCTAAATGGCCACCATGGTCACCACCCATCTTGAGGAGTTTGCCCCCTCACATATACTAATGTGCCACAAACAGGACTTTAATATCACCAACCATTCCCATTTTATTACGGTGTATCCATATAAATGACCCACCCTGTATAATAAGCATTTTTAAAATTAGGAATGTATACAATTTACCAAATCACAAAGCATCAAGGAAAATAACAAACGTATCTAAAGAGAGTCTGGCATCCCTTCTTCCTTCTTTTCTGCATTTTTAGGAACTAAGACCAGTTGCTTAACTTTTGGTAGAGGAATTTTGTTGGAGATGGCAATATAGCTGCTCAAAAGTCCTATGTCTACTTTGTTGTGAGGTTTTTTTTTACATCATGTGCCAAATGTTTTTAGTTGGAGAAAGGTCTGCACTGCAGGCAAGCCAGTTTAATTCCTCTATTATGAAGCCATGTTGTTGTAATAGATGCAGTATGTGAATTAGCATCTGTTTTACCTATAACTTTCTTTATCACAGCACTATTTACACTTATTTAACTTACTATTGCTTACTGCCAACATATGACTACTTCAGCTTTGTTCAGCAGTATTAAATAATTTTCTTTTGGGAGAATTAAAGATGCAAATGGAAAAGAAGATTCATGAAGAGTAATGAAGGATGACAAGCAGACGTTTTGTGAAACAGAGGAATATGCTGGAGATGCTGGGTGAGAGAGAGGCAGGATGTGCTTCAGTGACTCCTAACAGTACCAAGAATAAGAAGATTTTCAGCTTGAATATTTAATTCATCATAAATACTATTTTGTTACTTAACTATTCCCTTATTTTAATATTGCAATTCTTGCCCATAACTTTGCTTAAAGTACATTCTGCTCCTTCAGCAGGAAACAGCTGAACAAACTCCTCGCAAAAGTTCAAGTTATAAAACACTGATGCACCACATCACTGATGTGAAATGCCTTTGGTACATATAACTCATCGAAAGGTTTAAATGAATTCTTTGTTCTAGACGTTAATAGAACTAGTAGGGCAAGTCATAGTGGGATCCTTTTTCTTGAAATTTTACGCTCACTTTTAAAAAATAAAACTATTATTAAAAACTAACAATAGTCCGTTATCTAACAATAGGACTATTGTTAAAAACTAACAGTCAGATTTAAACAATAGTTCTATTGTTAAAAGCAGCAACAGTCTTTTTTTGGACAATAAAACAAGAAACAAACAGGATTTTTTAAAAATCTACACTAGACGTAATAAATAAAAATATGTGGTCCTTACCAGGTTCTAAAATTATTTAAATACAACCTCAGATACAGCACATAAAAATATACAGTCAGGATATATAAAAAAAAACTGCAGAAGAATCAGAAGACACATTTGATACATAAAACCTGCAATATCCACCCATGAGCTAAGCATTTCTACCAAAGTATTCTGTATTATTAGTATTTTTACCATGAATGTGTAATACTGAAAACAACTTTCCCTATAGATACACATCACTGGTGACCATTGGTGTGTTTAAACTGCTTTGTTAAAAAAAAAGTAAAAAGATCAAGATAAAAACCTCTACCATAGTGTGCTAACCTTTTATCTTGATATGATAATCCAAACAGTAGTCACTGTTACAGTTAAGGAAGTTAACTTAATATCTCTTCCCAAACGTACAACATAGTGTACATTCTTCCAGGAACAGTAACTGACTGCCAGTATGTTCCACCCCTACAGTTACGTGAAAAAGAAAGTAAACCAATGTCAAGTTGTGCCACAGCACCATGGGCCATCTCTATGTTTTACATTTGTAGGTGCCAACTATCTTGTCCATGGTAGAATGAGAATGTGATCAGTTGTGTTCTTCCCCTTCCCCTTACATCGTGCTCAGGAGTTCTACAGCCATTCTTTTCTTTCTCACATAGCTAACCATGATAAGACTGCCACTGAAAACCAATGTTCTGTAAACCTCCCTGAATTTGGAAGGCTTCATCAGAGGAGGGATGCCGACCTTGTCCTATTGTAGAGTCCCCACAATAGTGTCTCAAGAAGACTCTACACAAGAGGCTACTGCACAACTGCTGGCCAATGTTTTCCCTCAGATTCTTCTGTACTCCTTCCCCTGTTTGTCTCCCTGTATAAACCATTCCATCTATTGCATAGAGGATGCATGTATCGCAAACCCTGAAGGTCTTTAGGCTATACTTGTCGGACTTGTTTGGCATGAACAAAGCTGTTCGTCTCCGGTGACACAATCACTGGGGACGAATCACTGCCTGAAACCTAAATGAATGTTGTCTGTTAGTTATTGTTGTGTAAAATATTATTCTTAAGCGGTGACACTCTTTATGCTCCATTAGGTATATATTCCTGACAGTTGATAAGAATCAAAGGTTCACATGAAATTCCATAGGAAATGAATGGGGGTCATTTTTGACTCATTTATGGAAGTTTGTGGTAGTAAAACAACAAAAACAAAAATCTTGTAAAATGTACAAAAGGTAATTTAAATATGTAAATGGAATGATATCAAAACAATTTTTAAAAATGAAATAGCTAGAATATGAAATAATTACAACTTTCATTACAAAAGTATTGCAAGCAAAAACAACCCCACAGGGTCATTTTTGACTCACTTATACATCCAAGGGTTAAGTTAAAATCCCTGCATTGTGAGTGATTCTGAGTGGAGTTGCATGATGTCATGGTTTAGTCACGCATATCTCCTGCATCACTTGAAAGCCAAAAGGTATCATATACAAAAATAATGTCACAGCTTAAGATTTTTTTAGGAAGTGACTAGTAATCAACAAAGGCATACAAACTTTGCAGATATTTGTTATACAATAAAGATGTGATTATTGTTTTATTATGAAACTGCATTGCAATGAAGTATTACCATATGGGAATACTGCATTTTGGCGTAGCTGTGTGCCTGTGTGTGTTTGATAGACATAATGTCTTATAATTCCAAGTGACATCAGCCCCACCTTTTGATGGTTTGTTCTGGATCATTCAATCATTTTACTGAGGTAGAGAAACATCATGTTAATACATATGTAAAAAGCGCATTACAAACATCAATCTCAGTACAGACATCACTCTAATCCAATCATCTTCTTGTCCCTTTTTGAACTAATCAACCTACACTCAGTGTGGTCTCAGTGCCCTCCATTCTGCCTTTCAGATTCTTGTTTATGCAATGCACTTCCTCACCATATCCACCATACCCAAGTCATTCAGAGATCCAGTCTTCATCTTCGTCTTCACTGCTACCAGTGTCTAGACCCTTGGGGATCCTGTCCTAAATCCTATCACCACTGGGATTCCATGCTGCCATGATGAGTCCTTGGACTCTAAATCACCAAAATAATTAATTTCTCTATCTTAGTAAATTATGTTCACCACTACTAAATGATCTGTGCATTTTAAAATCCAAGTAACACTGAAAAAATCATGAACTACGAATGTTTGTGTGTGGTGGAGCTGTGGACCCTGGGTCAGCTGCAGGGGAGGGGTGGTGCAGTGGGTTCAAGGGATGGTGCCAGGGAGGCTGGAGGTAGAGGTGGAGGTGATTGGGCTAATGAGATTTTCCTTTTTATAGTGAGATGGGAGAACAGAATGGGGGAGTGTGTGCAGCCAGCTGAAAAGTTGTCGTTCATGGGTGCCAAACCAAAGAAATTATATGTGCGTAAAATCAATAAAACTAAATTGATCAGAAGAACAGTGTGTTCTCTTCATTTACATTTTATTTTAAAGGGTATTTATTTATTTATTTTTGTTGAATAAGAAACATCCAAGAAAGAAAATTGTAGCTAATCATAGTAGTATAGTCCCCCCCAATATTATAGTAACTTCAAACTATGTGGACTGCTCATGATTGAAAACTGCAGTAAACAAAACCGTCATATGATTATAAATTGATATTGGTCAAAAGCAGCTTAAAAGCTACACATGTATTTTGCTTGCTTTATTTTAGTCACTATATTGTAGACACAAAATGAAAACATTGTTGCAAATGATTATTATTAAACCAACAACCACAATGAAAGGTTTCACCACCAAAAAAGCAAACCACTACATTGGAAACATCCATCCATCCATTTGCTTCCGCTTATCCTTTTTTCAGGGTTGCAGGGGGCTCTGGAGCCTATCCCAGCTGTCATAGGGCGAGAGGCGGGGTACACCCTGGACAGGTCGCCAGTCTGTCGCAGGGCCAACACAACGGGACAGACAACCATTCACACTCACATTCACTCGCACATTCACACCTAGTGGCAATTTGGATTATCCTATTAACCTATCCCCACAAGCTGCATGTCTACATTGGAAACATCTATAATAAATCAAAAAGGAATGGATAATTATCAGGTCATACAGTAGCAAAATCCAAAAATAACAAAAAGTAATCTGGCAGAGTATATTGCTCTGCTCATGTAAAGATTCCAGATGTGGATGAAATACACATCAGGGTATCAAAAGCAGCAGCGCTAGCAGAAGTGTGAGGAAAGGAGAGGCCATCATACCAGGAGAGAATCCAAAAGTGCTAAAACACAAAGAAAAGAATTAAGGAAATAAATGATGCACAGATAGTTTATGATAAGTTATACATTTCAGAAGAAGGTTTACATCGCCATCAGCACTTTGTGTTTTACTGGGCATAATCTATGTGTGCTGCAAGCTGCAACAAATAATACACTCAGTTGTAATTTTACACATTAGTACTGAAAACAATTCATTATTTTAGCAAAGGCGAATTACAGGCATTCTGATTGGCTGGTGACTATATTCTTATGGGCCACTGCATAAATCATTATTACCCCATGCAAGAAATACATGGGCTGAGATAAAAGACTTTAATATTAGCATTACTAGTGTCATCATCATCAAGGTCCTGTGTAAGTCAAAGCATTATATGGTATGTATGTGAAAGTAACACAATTTCAAATCCTGCATCAAATATTGAAATGATTACAGCTTCCTTTCTTCTTTTTTTGTCTACTCCATTAAGTGTTCACCACTGCAGATCAGCTTTTACCATCTCACCTTATTCCTCCATTGGTACACCAGTACCTGTCATCTGTTGTCTCTGGAATTGGAGTTGTGGTAGGTGAGATCCTGTAAACAAAGTATTTTTAGCAGGTAGGTTAAAATCTTTTATATGTGTGAGAGTTTTAGTGTTTCTGGTTGCAAGAAACACTTTCTATTTATAAAAAAACAACAGAAAATGTTTGAGAAATATGGAGTACCTGTCATCTGTTGTGATTGGAGGTGGAATTGTGGTAGGTGAGATCCTATAAACAACAAAGTATTTTTAACAGATAGGTTAAAATTCTTATATGTGTGAGAGTTTTAGTGTTTCTGGTTGCAAGAAACACTTTCTATTTATAAAAAAAAAAACAGAATAAGTTTGAGAAATATGGAGTACCTGTCATCTGTTGTGATTGGAGGTGGAATTGTGGTAGGTGAGATCCTGTAAACAAAGTATTTTTAGCAGGTAGGTTAAAATCTTTTATATGTGTGAGAGTTTTAGTGTTTCTGGTTGCAAGAAACACTTTCTATTTATAAAAAAAAAACAGAATAAGTTTGAGAAATATGGAGTACCTGTCATCTGTTGTGATTGGAGGTGGAATTGTGGTAGGTGAGATCCTGTAAACAAAGTATTTTTAGCAGATAGGTTAAAATTTTTATATGTGTGAGAGTTTTAGTGTTTCTGGTTGCAAGAAACACTTTCTATTTATTAAAAAAAACAGAATAAGTTTGAGAAATATGGAGTACCTGTCATCTGTTGTGATTGGAGGTGGAATTGTGGTAGGTGAGATCCTATAAACAACAAAGTATTTTTAACAGATAGGTTAAAATTCTTATATGTGTGAGAGTTTTAGTGTTTCTGGTTGCAAGAAACACTTTCTATTTATTAAAAAAACAGAATAAGTTTGAGAAATATGGAGTACCTGTCATCTGTTGTGATTGGAGGTGGAGTTGTGGTAGGTGAGATCCTGTAAACAAAGTATTTTTAGCAGGTAGGTTAAAATCTTTTATATGTGTGAGAGTTTTAGTGTTTCTGGTTGCAAGAAACACTTTCTATTTATTAAAAAAAACAGAATAAGTTTGAGAAATATGGAGTACCTGTCATCTGTTGTGATTGGAGGTGGAATTGTGGTAGGTGAGATCCTATAAACAACAAAGTATTTTTAACAGATAGGTTAAAATTCTTATATGTGTGAGAGTTTTAGTGTTTCTGGTTGCAAGAAACACTTTCTATTTATTAAAAAAAAACAGAATAAGTTTGAGAAATATGGAGTACCTGTCATCTGTTGTGATTGGAGGTGGAGTTGTGGTAGGTGAGATCCTGTAAACAAAGTATTTTTAGCAGGTAGGTTAAAATCTTTTATATGTGTGAGAGTTTTAGTGTTTCTGGTTGCAAGAAACACTTTCTATTTATTAAAAAAAAAAACAGAATAAGTTTGAGAAATATGGAGTACCTGTCATCTGTTGTGATTGGAGGTGGAGTTGTGGTAGGTGAGATCCTGTAAACAAAGTATTTTTAGCAGGTAGGTTAAAATCTTTTATATGTGTGAGAGTTTTAGTGTTTCTGGTCACAAGAAACACATTTTATTTATTAAAAAAAAAAAAAAACAGAAAATGTTTGAGAAATGTG
The DNA here is from genome assembly GCA_029532605.1 of Oreochromis grahami. Lineage (NCBI taxonomy): Eukaryota > Metazoa > Chordata > Actinopteri > Cichliformes > Cichlidae > Oreochromis > Oreochromis grahami. The sequence goes on along the minus strand of JAQSNX010006039.1, from coordinate 2,602 downwards.
GAGTACCTGTCATCTGTTGTGTCTGGAATTGCAATTGTGGTGGGTGACATCCTAAGAGTGTCAAAACATATTTTTCAGAGGTATCTTTAAAATCTTACATGAAATCTTAATTTAATAAATGGTGTACCGTGATGAGCAAGGTCCTTTATGCTGGTCTCCAGGAGGATGTGTAATATTCACTGTTCTCACTTGAGGACATGGCAGTGAACTTCCATTAACTAGAGCTGTGAGATCTATTGAAAGAAGAAATTTAAAATATGTACCTGGAAATGTGCATCACTTCATGCATTTCTGTTGTAAAAGTTTTAAGTTTAAGTTTAGCAAAGAAAACATTTAAATTTGCCTTGTAAATTGAAGATGAAAATTGCACTCTCTCCCTTAAGGTAATCTCTGGATTGGATGTCTTCCAAAGATGCAAAATTTCTATAACCATATAGGGTATTAACATAGATGATCTCATTGTTCTCGTCAACAATTTTCCTTCCAACCTCACGAGGTTTGCCCCAAATTAGTACTCCTGTTTACAGAAAGCATACGTAACATAATGATAAATAGTTTAATTAGTACATTTTTTTTTTAAGGATTACATGTTTCTGTAAACATACCATTGTACAGCAGATTTGGGTCAGTGGTGAGACTCATTTGCCTTGACATCTGTAGCTGAATGTTGGGGTTCTGATCCACCATTTGGACAGTAAATTGCCTTTGTGGACAAGGCCATTGCAGTTGGTCATCATAGACACCAGAGACAAGTTGCACAAATACTCCAAAATCTGTCTGCCTTAGAAATAACGCTACCCGGTAAGCATAGCCCTCACTGGAATACTGCCTTGGGCTATATATCAGGGTTGGAGTATGAGTACTGTTCCAAAATCTCTCAAAATCATTAATCTGCCAGGTTCCATCTGGACACTCAAGCTCTGACAGATTGATGTCATCAATAGAGAAGCCGCCTGTAGAGTTTCCTGCTCCTTTACGAACCTCAAACTCCACCTGGAACTGCTTGGTGGCATTTAGAGGAACATGGTGGAGAGTCCAGTGAGATGTTGGTGGACCTGAAGGGAGAATTTTTGGAGTAATAGGTGAATGTGAGGTATGTCTTTATGACAAAATGTGAAATGTGAAACATTTATACTTTCTCCGGAGAAAATCATGATAAATAATCACGAAAATGATTCATTACCAGTGATCTGTCCCATGAGGTAGAGAGTTCCTGTGGAGTCCCATTGATCTTGAAACTCTCTGATCCAGATGTTAAGTTCATCTGACTCACTCCCATTGTGGTAATAGTAGAACTGCAGACATTGGACATGACACTCCCTCTGAGGACTCATCCTCTTTGTCTCCAGCCAGGCTGAGTCACCCTCCTGACCTGATACTGTGCTGGCATACATGAAGTAACCTGCATCCTGACCTACAATACAGTTCAAAATTATCTTACATCAGATCTTTAAGTCTTAAGTATCAAAAGTATTTATTATTATTGCTGGCAGCTTACTTTTAATGTTAACAATGCTGAGGTGGAAAATTAGGTTTTCCATTTAGAACTGTATATTAAACACTGCAATAAAAAATGGAATATTTGAAACCTTACCTTGACCACCATTTCCACTGGGCAGATTGGTGTGGTCAGAGCTGGGACCACCATAAACACCAGTTACCATTTCCCAGCCATTGCCACTCTTTGAACAGCGGTTCATTTGACACATGGTCCCATTAGTAAAGCCACAGTACATCTTGAAGGCAATGGATGAGCCTGTAGAGATGAATTAAAAGTGCAAGGTTTTTTTTTCCAAGGAAGATTGGAGGGAAAAGGCAAAATTGTCAACTCACAAAACTGTAGTCATCTCAAGTGAGTGAATTGTTTCGGTGTGAGCAATTTTCTATACACATTCCACACTTTAGGCCTAATTAATTATTTACAATGAACAACAGAAAGTTGCTCATTGGAGTACTAATGATATTGCTAAAATTGCAGCCTGAATATAGCAATCCCGGCATGTTGATTTTTGTATGAATTAAACAAATGGGGTGAGATTATTTGCTGATTTTAAATTGGCCATATGTGCGAATATAAGCACGGTTGTCTGTTTGTTTAAACTATTTTCAAATCATAATTGTGACTTGTTGAACTTTTCTTAAGACAAATAGACTCTATCATTGTGCCAGTTCAAAAGGTGATCATAATAGATATTTTGGAATTCAATAATATATAAATTTATGCCCTCCTAAGTTTAAATGAGCTTAGTAACTCTAAAAACAATATAAAAACTATTTACAAATGTGAGTGTGAGAAAGAAAACTGTTACTTTCTATTGGTTGTCAGGAGTGTTGTGTGGAGACGAGGAAAAGTGACCCAAACACAGGACTCGTGGATAGTGATGAACTGAAGATGGGTTTATTATAAAGAGTGGTTGAACAGAAGATAAAGGAACACTGACTGGCTGGATAACTGAACACAGATGGGAACAACAATAACATCAACAACATCAATGACACGAACTGATGGAAACTGAGGACTTAAATACACACTGGATGATGAGTGATTAGAAACCGGTGAGTACACAGCTGAATTTAATCTGACTAATGATACATGGAAATA
>JAQSNX010006038.1:0-28598 GCA_029532605.1 Oreochromis grahami | reverse complement strand
TATTTATATATATAATATACATATATATATATATATATGTATAGGGTTATTAAAATGTTTTGTTTTTATTAAAATTAAAATAATATCAGAAGCTAATCCAGATTGAGGGACTCCGTTCTGGCGTGGTGTTGGTGAAGGTATGTAGTCTCGAACTGCTCTTTTATACGTTGCTAAAATCTGAAAGCTGCAATGAATATAAATGTTTGTTTGAGTTGGGTAATGATATTATTGTCAAAACAAACAGGCTGTATCGGTGGTCCAAACATCTTACACAATGCTGTCTAACAAATGTCCTTTATCTGCCCTCTAATTAGGATGAATTCCTCTCATCAGATAAGAGAAAAACAGCACGAGCAGTGAACTGTGGTCACTCTGACTCCTTAGCTGAAGTTCACATCTAACGGATTTTAATTAGAGTAATGCATCATGGATTTCATCTCATGCTTCAGGCACAAATACTGAATTCTTTCAAAGAAATAGAAATATTCGATCAATTAAATGGAAGAGACATATTATGCACATTACATGATCTGTGCCATGACTTGTTATATATTGTAGATTGTGCTTGAGTAACAGAGTCGTGAATAGAATTTCAACCAATATGTGGTTGCTTACCGTCAGAGCAAAGAGCCCTGTTGCATTAATCGATTTTTTTAACATTACTTAAAAAGTTTAAAATTCAACTGAAGAAAAGTCCAAATGTTCAGTTTTAAGGGCTTTTTGAACTAATGAGTGTGTAGATTACACGCTTTAGTCGACTTGATCTTGGTAGAAACTAGTCATGAATACAAGTGCCGTGCGCTATAGTCTTTTCAGCTGATTTCACTCACCAAACTGGATCTATTGATTATGTTTGGATGACTAAATAGCTTATATATATATTTGTCTGGGTGGTAATGAAGAATAAACACCACAGCAGTATGAAACATCGACTGGACCGAAATGACGTCTGGAGCTACATTTACAAACTATTAAATGCGCTGCAGCTGAGCCGCCCGAGCCCCGATGAGGTTTTCCGATAAGTGTTTGCGAGTTTCAATCAACAATCCAACATGCAGGACCAGACGTGCATTCATGTCTGTGAGTTAAATAAACACAAAGTCACAAAGATGGCACTGTTGCTTTATGCAAACTGTATTAGGCATTAAGGAGCTATGACTGGGATTTAATGTGGGCTCAAGACCTTTGATGAACAGACACAAAAATCTGATAGTTTTGTACAAAATAATGTCAAAAAACTTTATTAATACAGTTAAATGCCTGACAATTTTATAAGGAGCTTGGAAAGAAAAGCGTCTGGACTGATGAAAGTCATAACTTAAGATGAAAGTCATAACTTTCATCTTAACTGTCACAGGAATATAACTGCTTAAAAAACTGCATTAATCAAATCTGATTAAAACTGTGTTAGAAGTCTGGAAACTTTGTTCCAGTTATTTTTAAGCACATTTTCCCCTGTATGCTACTCACACTACATGTGCAAACATGCCACAACACTGTGATTTAATTTACAGCTCAACTGAAAGATCACTGCTCACCCCACTACACCACTTAACTAATGTCATGCAAAACATATTAGGGATAAGTTATAAGTAATCGGAAATAAATCATAGATTACTTAAGGCTGAAGCTGTAAAATTCATCTGATCTACACAAGCATCATGTCTAACAAAACACTAGTGTTAAAAAGATAATGAACTACAGTTTTACAGCTATAACTTCCAAAAATTCCCAGTCCTGTTAAAAATGAATGACTCTTGGCATCAGAGATGGAACACACATGGATAAAAAGAAACATATTTAGGCTTTTAGTAATTTCCCCATGTTTTCTTCACTTTTATCCATTCTCATGTCTTCTTGACGTGTTGGCTCGTTCGTCCTTGGAGCCCAGCCTTGAGGTGGCGAGCTGGATGTTCAGTCATCTCTGAGAAGACGGGCTGCCTTGATTGGAGCTGACAGAGTGACTTGAGGCAAAGATGCTGCTAATTGGGAGGGAACAGGCTGGCTGGATGAGGGGGTCCCTGTTAGGGTGATGACTGAGCACTTGGCTTCACATCGCTGGTTGTTGTGCATGAAAACTACGCTCTTCCAGAGGGGGAAACTGACTCTGTATAACATTTTCTTTAGCTGGCAAAAATGAAAATAGGAGACTGAGGAAGTGAACAGTGTTAATCAGGCTGTAACGTAAATGTCAAAAACATTCAACCCTGAAGGCATTTAACTGACTTCTGATATTTAATTAACTGTAACTGATATAGATGTTTAACTGTCACAGTGTAATTTTTCATATATATTTTTTAACCCACATTGTGAATAGTTGAGTCTTTTACTATCTTTACTTCTGAGAAACTGCCTCTTTTAAAGAGCTCTTTTTATATCCAATCATGTTAATGAAAAGTTAACAATCAAGCTAATTAGTTGCAAATTGTTTCTTTTTCGTACCATTTACTTTCTTTTTAAATGCACCAGTCTTTGTTTAAATGGTGCACTTTCTCACTTTAAGCTTTTGTTCTGTTTTCTGTGTTCTATTGTAGATGAAATATGAGTCTTTGAGATTGCATTTTATTCTGTTTCTATTTATTTTTTACACACATCTGGGATAACTTTGGGACAAGCATATCAGAATGTCATAGCAAAGTCAATGAGCATTTTACCACTGGAAGTTTGAAATTGAGTTCTTCTTCCCCACCTAGTATTACAAATCAGTGGGCCTTGAACTGTGACTGGACCAAACACTTTCAGATAAGTTTATGGTCTCAGTCGCTTTCTTTAAGTCATGATTTTGTAATATGTGGTCTGTATGAGTGTTTAGCATTTGATAAAGGAGGGCATGTTTTAGGGTGGGCCTATCTTGTAAATAAGTGGTTCTTGGTTTTCCAGTAAGAGCCGCCCCTCGTTCATCACATCTGGTTTCAAAACATGATGATGACAGAAGCAACGCTCAGCTTGATAGATGGCATCACACTGGCTGTATCCATCTTTTACATACCATACAATCTACCCCTTATTCTGATAACCCCTGACCTTCAGCCAAATTCAAGCCTAAAACTGTGTTTAAAAACTCCATCATAGTGCATAACTTTAAAACCCTTTCAAATCCATATTTAACTTTCTTGACAGATGATTTATGCCACTTAATGCCTGAAAACTCAGACGTGCAGGCTTGGTCTTTTCTCACGTCTTGTGTGAATATGGATCATTCCTGTTTAAACACATCTGTTGCTTTGTGTGCTTTGTTATTTGGGTCATTATTCTGCTGTGTTGTCCTAAAATTGCATCTAGAATGCATGCAAGCGTTATTCCTCATGGATGGAATCACTGCAGTAAGACGGTGTCACTTTCTCATTCAGTTCCTTCACTCAGCTCCACTTGAATTATCCTTTGGCCACATTTCAAACGGCATGTTTTCAAATTAGCAGTTGGTTAACTAGTGAGAAACAGATCAGTACACATGAGGAGTCAGCCATCTGGCTGCTCCATCTGTTTGCACCAAACATCTGTTTAACTGGGACTTTCATCTCAGGAGCACTTTGGTTGCTGATTCCTTAAATTTCAGTAAAGAGCAGTCCGGCTGTGGCTCCCACCAGCAGCCTTTTTAACAGATCCATATTGACACTGGCGTCTATGCATGTTGACACCCCAGCTCTTACAGGCTGCATGCAGACTGCATGTAGGCAAGATAATGAACTACAACCGTGTGCATCTGGTTGATAGAAGCACCGTAGTCAGACACTGAGCGCTGTAATATAAGATTGTTTGAGCGTTCAGATTAAACTGGAAAAGTACCCCATAAATGCCATTCTATTTACACTTTTTGTTTGCAGATAGACACGTTTGTTTCCAGACTCAGCGTAAATTAGTGTCAGCTTTTTGTAAAGCAGAGGATGCTGACCCTACATTGAAACTTATTTTCCCTCAGTTTTTTTTATGTTTTCTTGATTAATTGTTATTGCTTGTGTACAGTGTCCTTGAGTGTTTTGAAAGCCGCTTTCTTAAATAAAATTTATTATTATTATTATTATTATTATTATTATTATTATTAATCCACCTCCTGTCCTGTGTTTTCCTGTCTGCTTCTGATCTCCTTGTGAGTCTTTTTGCTTTTCATTTATCTTTTTCCAATTATTATGTTTACTTGTTGGATTTTTTTTTGCAGAACTTAATTTGGATTTTGCTGCTCACCTCTGTGTCAGGTTTTGATGTCATGTTCTTCAATGACGTCCATTAAATTTGAATGTACTGATAATTACTGATGAATGAGTTTGATACTGAGATTAAAAGCATGATTACTCATGGGCCAAGTTTGCAATTCTTAATGATTTAAAGCTAATTTTATTGACACAAATAACAAAAGTATTCTGGGAAAATGCAAATCCCACTGAATCTAGAAATACAGGTAAATCTATTTTTTAGAGGTTTTTGTATTTTAGAAGTATGATTTTTATGACTTTTAATATAAATTTCTACTTACAGGGAGACAAGCTTTTGGCTTTTAAAGCAGCTTGCTCTGATTACAGCTTTTACTAATTGTGTTAGAAAATAACTACTTTCCAGTTTTTATAGTAAACACCTTCATTAATGCAAATAGGAGTCTGGTCAGTTCCATGTGAGACGAATCTGAATTCTTCCCATAAAAGCTAATCCACCTGACGTCTACTGCTGATGTTGATAGTAACGTACCATACTAAGAGGAAAGTGTCCTGGTCCTGGGTCTGTTTCCCAGTTCTCTTATTCATGTTTCTAGTTAGTCTCTTGTCTTATTTAGTTTTCTCTTGTGTCCTGTTCAACTTACTCTTGTGTCTGTATGTTGTTCCTACTGTGTCCTGTAAGTCAGTGGTCCTGTTTCCTAGTTCTTCCCCCTGTATAGGTTTCTGTTACTAGGAATTATTTATTTTCTTTTGGATTTTATGTCACCTTTCTTTTTTACTGCCTACTAAATGGGTTGCTTTTGTTTACTCCAGTTTGCATCTGCACATATCTGTGCTTGGGTCCTCACAAACCACCATATTTGTGCTCTGTACTCTGCAGATCATGACAGAAAGGAATTTTGGTGTTTTTCTCTGTTTTGCTTGTATTAGATGTGCAGATAATTCCAACTTTGGGAAAGAAACCAAACATAACACACTGAAAGTTTGTTTTCCTTACATTTAAAAAAAATTAATTGTTGCTGTGGGCAACATATTCTGAATTGGCCAGATCAGCAGTTACTGTTGCATTTCAGAATACATCACTATTCAGATCCTAATTTCTCATTATATTCAGGCTAACACCTCATACATTTTAACTACTTGAACCCCTTGTTTTTAATTATTTATGCTGGACGTGCCTACCTAGAATAAACACTTCACAATGAGCTCCAGGCTAGGTCCAACAAGCAGCTGTATGTCTGTGAATTTCACGTACATCTCAGGAGGTTTAGGGGAAATATTTGATTCATAAGAAAAAAACAGAGAATAAAATGACAAAAACAGTGGCAGAGAAATTCTTGTCCTTTGTGGTTCAAGGTCACTGCATCTCATTTGTTTGTGTAAACTGCTCTGACACTTCTAGGTCAGCTAGGACATTTCATGTTTACATGTCCATAGGTTCAGCCACAGTGCAGAAAACTCCTGCATGAAGTGCAGCATTGTAGCTGAGTGCTAACTGCTCATAAACATGTTTAACTGTTTCCATACTGCAAGTAGGAGTTTACATCAGTATGTACTTTCAAAACTTACATTTTAACTACTGATTTTATCTACTGTTCTGATTTTATCTACTGTTCTAATTTTTGATTTCATATACTGTTTTGTTTGTTTGTTTGTTTAATCAATTTTAAATCATGCCTTTTATTTGTTTTTGTTTTTAATGTCTCTGTAAAGCACTTTGAATCACTTTGCTGTTGAATTGTGCTATAAAAATAAACTTGCCTTGACTTGCCTACTGATGTTTATTTTAGCTATTTTCCCTGCATCCTCAGGATTCATTTAGCATTATAGCATTATATGAAACAGGATTTATAAAACTTAAACATTCTGATACTAAACTGTTTTATTTGACTATATAAAAAGCATTTTTATTCTCCTTGGTTTTACCATTTTAACCAAAACCACACTGTTTTACTAAACCTGTCCAAGTAGTTTCCTTTGGTTGAATCTCAGCAAAAAGCCAGTGAAAGCAAAAGTAAAATCAAGAGAAAATAAAAATGAATCTGCATAAACAAGAAAACAAAACAAAGTGGAAAAATGAGACATTAACCACAGTCTCCTGGATGATCAAAGTGGGACTTGTCTCCACTTTATATGAATTTTGATTAATATGTTTTTCAAGTCACAGCTACATTAAAGAGATCTTTGTCTGTATTTTCACTGACTGTAAATTCATTGGGAATTTGATGTAAGTTAAATTATTTTTAAAGGGCCTATATAGGCCACTCCAGTTAATTCATATAAATAAATCCACTGCAAATTAACAACACATTTCAATGACTTTATGGAGCTCTTGTGAAACACATCAATGGCTGTGATTTTGCTGATTCAATACACAACAGCAACAACAATAATTCAGTTTCAGAGATACAGAGTGTCCTTTAGTTAGGATCATGTAGCATATTAATTTTGGCAATAATGAGACCAGTTTCACTCCCAAACCCTTCATATTTTGACCCAAATCACCATTTTCTCCTAAAAACTAGTTCAAACACAGTTTTGATGTCAAAATGTAAGAAACAGCTGGAGAAATAAGAATGAAACAAAACAGCATCCAGGTCCAGTCTTCACTTCACTTTTTCACCCACCATCATCCCACCTGCTGGCATATACATGTTTATTCAAAACTGATATTAAAAGATTGGTTTCAATTTTATAATAGCATATAAAGAATGTTTATTAGATGCACTACATCATATTTATTACAAAGATTAATAATAACCTCAGTTGTAACTTTGGAGTAACTGATGTTTTGCAAATATATAAAAGATTAGTAGAGAAATGATCATTTCCTTGACAGTAAATTAGTATTTACAAAGGTTTTATATTAGGATCATTTTCTCCATTTAGTCTGTGATGGCTATCATACAGTTTAAACTCCCTGTAAATCCAGTATTTCTCTATTGTGTCTGTGAAATGAAAGCAACACATGCTTGAAAACAATCATAAAAAACACTCATGCATCCATATAACTGTTATGAGTTATGAGTCATCTACTGTCACCTACTGTTCAGTAAAACCAGGTCATTTATTTTTGTAAGTTGTAATAGTGCTTTATACACTTACAGCTTTATCTCTGTGTTGGTATCTGTTAATATGAACTGACAGGATGTAATGAGAGAGGACGTGATGTGATGGATGCCATTATCTCTCAAAATGCATCATTTCCACTGCATAAGCAGGTGCAGGGAGCGGATATTAGACGCCTGTGACTTCTTGAAATTCTGCCAATCTCTTTCTTTTCTACACAGCCTTCAGCCAGACTTTTATTTATCAATGCACGATTGCATTTCTCTAAGTGGGATTTGATTTGTTTTGATCAGCAAGCAGGCATATTTCAAACCCTCCCAGCAGGCATGTTTAGTTTGTAAAATTAGAACAACAGCTTATCTGGGTTTCTGAAGCCAAAAATATGAGGTTATGGTTTATTTGCAGTGCTGTATTGAAAGCACTCTCACTCCCGGTCACACTGGAACACCGGAAATAACACTTAAGAAAAGGAGACGTTTTCTCTGATGTGTCCTCTGCATGTCACTTGAATAATGTGAGTCTAAGAGCGCTCTGAGGGGACGAGATGGCATGTATTTGAGCATGCAACAGTGAATGGTTGATAAGTCTGACAGCCCGGCGTGGGCAGTCCCTGGCTGGTGGACGCTTGACATTGCCAGGGTTCAAGGGTCACGTGCGGGAACACGTTGCTACGGTAAAGACCAGAGGGGTCGTAGGGTGAGCTGTCACTCTGCTTCAGCCAACGACAGCTGAGAAGTGTCTGAGACCATGGCCAAACCTGCAACTTTCAGGCCACTGTCAATCATCCGAGTCAACACTCTACCTCATCACCTTGGAGCAAGTTCAAACCAATCGATTCAAATGAAAGTCAGATTTATTCTCTGTGTTTCTGTTGACCTTGGCCCGGCTGTTACATCCTTTTCTTCAAGGATCTCTGTGAGCCTTTTGCAAAGTGAACAGAAATTCAAATGAACAAGCGTCAAGTGCAGTGAAAACGGCAAAAAGGCTTTTTAGATTTAAATTTAGCTTCTTTTGGAACAGCAGTGAAATACATATTGTGTATGCAGAGGAAAGAAAATAATACTGATTTTTCAATTTTGGTCTCATTTCTATTCAGTGTATCTTGGACATCAATGAAAGGGGAAAAAAGAAAAAAAAGAGACTGTCCATTTGGTTTGCTGAGCTGTAAATTAAGCCATGTGCATACAGAATCTGTGAAATGTGCATCTTTAAAATCCTTTTTAAATGAAACTGCAACTGAATGTATAAGTAAAACAGAATGTTTTGCAAAAGAGCCCGTTTATGCTGTGGGAGGAGAACCCAGAGAGAACCCAGGACCTTCTTGCTGTCCACAGCACCATCACACTGCTGATGATATTGTAGGTCTTACACTTTTTAACTTAACGTGATGAAGCCAAAAATGCTCACATGAAAAAGTATTTCTAACCACACTAGTTATCATTCCTCCAATGCTTGTGTGAGCATTTTCATCTAAATTCTGTTCTTTCACAAACTGTTTGAAAGTACTTTGAATAATCAACAAGCTCATCCTGGAGGCCACAAAAGAACCCAGAACAACATCTAAAGAAGTGCAAAGTTTTCTGGTGCCTCCTGGGGGATGATGAGGTGTTCCTATAGGCTAAATGAGATAGATATATAAGATAGAATAAGATTCTGATATACATGAACTCCTACATGCAAGCTGTCCTTTGGTGGCAGCATGTGACGTTATAACATGAGTGAAAATTTCCAGCTTTTACATGTCAACGAATGCTATTGCTTTGTTTTTGTTTTTTCCCTAACCTGATCCAACTCATTTTAATGCCAAAAGCTAGTCAGCCAGTAAAAGTGTTGTTTACACAAGTAAAAAAGGAAGTGGAAGAAGATGAACCCAAGTCAAAACACAAACTGTCCAAATGTCATGCAAACCAAACTCAGCTGGCTGACAAAACTGTGACCTGACTAATAAACCTGCCACCAGCTCCTGTAAAAGAGCCTTTGCAGGCTTCTCAAACACGGCCTGTATCTCTTGGTGGTCAATACTGTGGAGACCAGTATGTCAAGGCACTGTATGTAACAGTGAAACGCAGCCCACCTAAAAACTTTGACGAATGCATCGGGATGAAAATGAGCTGCAGCCTGTCTCTGGTTGTGTGTTTCCCATAAAGAAGAGGATGGATTATGGAAAAGGTATCAAACACTCAGTCCAAATTGGCTATCAAACATTTCAGGGATAGATGGGAAGTCTGTGTTGTAACTGCAGTGAAGCCTGCTGGATTCTCGTGTCAGACTGCGTTAGAGTCAATATGTCTTTGGTGGACACACACACACAGGCCTGGCTGGCGTCCTCAGGATAACATCACCACTCACTGTCGCTGTCACACATGAAAGAATCTTTTTTCTCTGATTATGGATGGTCCCTCAGAGCTGTCTGACAGCAAATTAGTACCTCCTGGCAGGGAGCTCTGAGAAAAAGAGGAGATTCTGTTCTCTGTGGAAAGATGTGCCCTATAAAGCTTCTGAAGGTGCCTTTAGTCATGGACTATCATTGCTGATTTAATAAGTACAAGACAGACTGTATCTAATATTTAATAACATCGGGAGTTTATTATAGTGGCCACTTACAATTATAAACATTTTCTCTGAATTCTCCTGCTATTCTATAAATGGTACTTAGCGATAAAAAGCATAACAATGTGAGAAGGACAACCCAGAGAGAGACGATGCACATGAAAGAAAAAACAAGTGCAATGTGTATTATCAAAGGATGAATTAGTAACAAACGTTCCTCGCTCTTGAAATTCTCATTTCTTTGTCCACCTTTTGTCAGAAAACCTGCAGTGAGAACACAGCGACAGCATTAATCTGCACATTAGGCTTAAAAGTCTGCAGGTAAACAACATCAGTGATCAAACAATATTAAATAATTGAAAATGAGCAATAATTTCGGAGATGTGAATATCCCTCACATTAAAGTATTTTTATAAATGCCATTTTTTACTTTTTAATTAAACTCTCTTGAAACTTCTGTGTGGTTTCAGCGTTTCATGTGACCACCCCCGAGCTGTGCAGTTTCTATAGGAAATGTTAGATGCTGGTTCGAATTATCATTTATACAAAAAAGTCAAAATGTAAATTAAAAATGAGAAGATGCAAAACGCTACATTTTGTGGTTAGACTCCTGTGAGAAGCAGCATCATAGAACAGAATCACAGATGAAGGTAGGAGATGGTGATTAGACTCCCCGGAGTCTACATGTGGGTGGTGATGGAGCAGCATAAGCAGATGGCTGATTGAGATTTTGGATGAGATGCCGTAAATAACCCAAAGGAAGCAAAGGTGGAGACCAGCGGGGCTGTATGACAGACGCCTGAGAGGGACTGACAGGCACAGTGCAGACAGATATGATGCATTTAAAGAAGGGGGCTGATTGGCTCTGAGAATGTGGTCAGATAGCTGATTGGACAAAAAAGTTTGAATGAGATTCATCTGAAAGCATGGAAAAATGGACGGGATGAAGAAAAAAAGCACACTAAGAATAGCTCACATCACCACAACTAATGGAGACAGAAGATGATGGAGCGTGTCTGTGTAGGTTCTCAGTCATCCAGGTCGTAGTCATCTCGAGTGCTTTAAAAAGAGAACTGGGCATCTTTAAGTTCATCAATATGTTTTTTTTTCACTTGTAAAACAGCTCATGGAGAGCCCTGAGATTGTCCTGAGGGTGAGTGACCCACTATCAATCATGTTAGTCGTCAAGTGCCAGGATGGGAAAAATGTTGGGTCATCATCACCGGGGCAAACATGTGAAGCCTCTGTAAGACTTTATGTCAGCTATTGAGGTCACCTGATGTGAGGGGGGTTGAAACACCTGGAAAAGTATCTCAAGACTTCATCGTAGATGGCTGATAGGTGATGCTTAACCAGCCAGTTCTGTTCAACGATGGTCATCCAAGGTGGACACAGATGCCCTCCTTTACTCCTCTTTTAAACCATCTATCAACCTTGGCATCCTCAAAATAATGTCCTTTCTCTTTTAAGTGCAGGTGTCTAGCTGAAGGGGAAATTATGGTTCAGTGGTCATAGCATGTTAAAGGTCCACTAACAGGTGTGGACTTCTACCTGCACAGAGAGTCTGTTGTCAGCTGTGGGCAGTGCCAAACTATTGAGGTACTGTTACTGTAGTCTGACAGCTTTGGTCGCGATGTTGTTGGTTCATCAGTGGAGGAGTTATAACATAGAAAGAGATAATGTGAAAGTCAGTTTTGCTCTGTTTAATTTAGTTTAATTTAATATGCTGTGCCATGCATTCATGGAGTGGTTGTCTGGTTTTTCCAGTGTAAAGGTCTGAGTGCTCCTCACTGCAGGCACAGTGTGTGTTTGGTTGTTTTGTCCTTGGGATGATCCAGTTTTTGCTCAGAGGGAATTATTGGGTCTGAAGTGCACTGAGAGAAATGAGAAATGAAAATGATGGAACACATCTTCCTTCTTGAAGTTACATGAAAATCTAATTTTGTTAGATTCTGTAAGTTAATCTCTGGTTATTTCACATTAGGTGGCTCACTTATGTGACAGACTAGTTGACTAGTTGCCAAGGTATTTATAGTAAGCTAAAACAAAATTAAAAAGTAATTTAAAAAAAGAAAAAAAAGGAAGGATGCACATCTTCCTCTTTGAGAGTCTTCTTCGCTGTTTCCAGGGTTAGACAGATAATAATATCTGCTTCTTTTTGTTCATTTCTTTCTTTTTGAAGGCCTTTTGCATCAGCCAATAAAAGGATTGTTTTCTTTAACCTCTTTGTGTCCATCATTTGGGTCTTCTTTCAGCACACCCTGATATAGTCAGTGAACTCAAATGCAGACTTGCAAACTGAAAAGGATCATTTCTACATTAGCATCACATCATGTTTTTTCTCACTGTGTCAAAAACTGATCACATTTTGTTCTTGGCTTTGTGAACACACCGAGTGAACCTGACAGTCGTTGACGGTCTCATTTTTCTTTATATTGAATGTTAATAGATTTCACTGAATGGAGAGCTTCGTACTCGTGACAGCAGGTTCAGAGGATTATTCATTAACATGCATGATCTTTTTAGAGAGAGGTGTTGCTTTTGAATGCTTAAATGTCATTTTTTTGTGCTGCGCAGTTTCACAAGCTGAACTCGACTCGCCACCAGTGCGTCGGGGGGGAAAGCAAAAATGTCAAAGACTTCAGCAAACAAAAAACACAAAAAGCTTTGAAATGCATGCAAAACAAAGTCAGTTTCCAAAGTCCAGGACAACAATGGCGGGAAAGAAAACAGTAATTTTAATTAAATGTCTGCATTTGACTCCTGACATACAGCTGGATTAAAAACCTGGTTTGAAGTTCAAGTGACCAAAATGGGTCTAAAATACAAATATATAAAAACACATTGATTGTTAAACAGAACAGTGATGGACTGACAGACTAAATTACATTATTACTTTTGCTAGAAGTGTTCATACTGTATGACATCATTAATCTGTAACATCATTAAATTAATTTCAGTGTTTCAATCAGACTGCTGATGGGTAACCAGATTTTTGGAAAGCTTTGTTTAAGCTTTGCTTTGTTTAACGTTGTTTTCTCTAAGTCTAGCACATTTCCTAATTCCTTCAGCTATTTATGGAAAGTTTAAGGTGTTTGAGACTTCCAGAATTTTTCCAGAACCAGTGGAGTTTGTTTGTTTTCTAACAATGCTGAATAAGAAAATGGCTGAACTATATTTTGATCTATGTTTGCTGCCTCGGTCCGTTTCTCTATTCAGTTTTCACGAATGATCTGCCGTATGTCCTGGATAAATCTCATCTTGTAATGTATTGTTAAGGTTCAAAAATTGGAGAAAGGAGTACGGAGGGCTCACAAGCAAAATAACAACTCTGGTCCAGAGGATGTGATCAAAGCGAAGATTTATTAAGTACAGCTTACGTCAATCCAAACCACAAAATGTTCTGTTAGCTTTTTCTAACATAGTTTAAAGAACATTACGTCTCATCTCCATCCCGGTGCCGCACCATGTACGCCTTCTTATCTCTTAAAACCTCAGGTGCACTTCCTGTAAGCCTCTGACAATATGCCGGCAGAACTTGCACTTGCAGCAAAAATACATCTTAACTTTTTACCTACTAAAGTGAATCTACTATGGTGTGTATGTGTGTGCGTGAGTGTGTGTGTGTGCTATGTATGTGTCATGAACCCTCCTGCACCCCAGCTTCACCTCACACCTCTGTCATAGCCAGACATAAGGCCTGAGCTTTTACACAGCTACACTATGAGTGACTCCTAGACTAAAGGTCACACTCGACTCATACTACTCAAACCATCAAGGAAACTTACTTAAAATGAACCTAAATGAACCTTAAAACTTACATAAAAGGATATAAGTGATAAATGATACAAACTTAAATCTTAGCTCTAAAGGATATAAGGATATAAAGATATAACTCCAGGCATCTGACATGTAAGCAGGTGTGTTGCAATTCCTTTCAGAGCTCCTGTTCTTCTCACCTTGTATTGGCTGATCATTAACGCCCGCCAAGAGTTTCTGACCTTCACTTGACCAGGAGCCACAGCTCTTTAATAAGCTCAAATGCAATCATGTATAAAAGATTAAAATCATTTTCATAACACAGGTTTTCCTTCTCAGATCTGCCAATATGTTTGCTCCTCCTAATATAGTCTAAAAGCAACCCCAAGCAAAACAATTTGAACTTCCCCCTACCAGTGATCTCTCTAAGGGTGTGTGTGTATGTCTCGTCTGTCTGTGCGTGCACAGAGTGTGCATCTGCTCTCTGAACCTTAGTTGACCTCAACTTAAGCAACCAGGCTAAAGCCATCCTGTGTGTAATGATCTTAACTTCTATGTAAAATGTATAAAACTAATGTTTCAATCTAACACAACTACTTAAAGCATAATCAGCTCTTAATCAACATACATGCATAATAACACCCTGCTCTTAACTTGCACTCACTCTGCTTTCAGTTTCACTTCTGCAAAAGCATGCCACTTCAAACACATGTAACTTCCTGTCCCTGCAGTCTACACAGAAACATTTAAGATTATCGAAGCATTAGAAAAGCATTTAAAATTATAGATTCAACTCAACAATTTAAAATGGTTCTTCTTGGACTTGTAATAAAGACTAATATAATACCCATATATTTGAACATCTGAATGCATCTGAATGCAACATCACTATTAACATGAAATGGTAATGATGATTATAAAAATAGCAGCAAATAATAGCAGTAAAATATTTCTATTCTCGATAGTATCCTGATGATTCTACCATGTGGCAACTCTGAATTGACAAGCGTATTACAACAAGATTTGCTGAACATGTTTGACTGGATAAGTAAAAACAACATGATTTTAAATGTATCCAAATCCAAATCTATGTTAATAGGAAGTAGAGTACGCTTAGTCAACAGCCCACAACTAAATCTTTCCATAGCTGCATCGGTATTAGAACAGGTCACCAGATTAAATTACTTGGTGTTACCATAAACCACGACCTTTCATGGTCTCAGCACATCGACTATGTCATTAAGAAAATGGGGCAGGGCATAGCTATGGCCAGGAAAAGCTTTTATATTACTTCTTCAGTTATGAAAAATGTCATTAATGCACTAGTATTATCTCATCTCGAGTACTGTTCAACCATTTGGTCAGCAGCTAATAAGACAGATCTGAACAGACTTCAGTTAGTCCAGAACAAGGCGGCCAGATTAGTGTTAAGGTGTTCATACTATACAAATATCAATAAAATGCATGATAAACTTTCTTGGCTTTCTGTACAAGCTAAATTATACTATGGCTTACTTGTATTTTTAAAGAAAGCAATACTGTTAAACACACCATATTGTTTTTCTGCTCAGTTGCAGCATCCAGATGAAATACATAATCAGTACACGATTTTCAACAAACCGCAATTTAGTAACTCCTTGAGTTAAAAGCAACTTTATGAAAGACTCTGTTATATTTAGAGCATCTTTTCAGTGGAATAAGTTGCCTTATGCAATTACAGAATTGGCTTCTATTCATAATTTTAAAAATCACTTAAAAGCCTATTTAGGCAGTTTTTAATTTAATTTATTATAAATACTGTAAGAGGGCAATGTCATTTGTAATGGAAATTTGTTATTATTATATAAATATTAGATATTTATATGCTTATATTTTCACAATTGTAAAACCTTACTGTGGATGTAAGAGTCAAGTTATGCGGACATTTGGTATCCACTTTATTGTGTAATATTTTATTTTTTATTGTATTTGATAGTTTGGGCCCCAGGAAGACTAACATCCACTGTTGTGGAAGCTAATGGGGTTCCTTATAAATAAACAAATAAACATGTACTCAAATACTATAGCTCTGGTACTGATCTCTGGTAAACAATGAAGTGTCCAGCAAGTCCAGTTTCAAGGGATAAGTCCCTTCTCAGGCAGCCAAATATGGCACAAAGATCAGTTTGAACTGTGATGATGAAGCTTGTTTTAACATAAAAATGAAAAATCAAAAGTGCTTACATTAAGGTAAGCATTGTTTTGGTATGATGACCGCAAATAGAGCCATGAAGTCACAAACGTCCCTGCTCTGTCTCTAAAGTAACTTGGTCTCTCACGGTTAAATTACTATTTCAAGACAACTGGCTGGAAGCCTTTTTAAGGTTACATCCTCTATATTCTCCCACATTCTTGAGCACTCTAAGCTTATATTGTTTGCTGAAAGGAAGGGTGGTATGCAGTCAAAATGGTCTGCAGTCTCTCCAAATATCCAAAATTGGGACAACCCAAAGGAAGAACACATCACCATTCAGCTCATCCCCAAAGACAAAAGTGTCCCGCTGTACATGAATTAAACAGGAGAAAAGGGGGAAGAAAGAAACAGTATAGGTAGGCACTTTTCAGGGGGTGTCTGAAACAAACACAACTTAAAAGCAAGATGGAGAAACAGCTTCCAGTTCGGTCCATCCAGGTCAAGACTTGTGGGGCAGTACGTTTGCTCAAAGGCAACTTTGTAAAGTATAATTTTAATAACAGGATGAAAAACAAAGTTTCAGTAAGTTCAGACTGAAGACAGTCGAGTTGGTAAAAGCTGACAGCGTTGTCACATTTTTTCACAATGTAGAAACATTTTTTCTTATTTATGAGCGTGCACAGGTCCATATAAGCTGATGCAGTGTTGTGTTTTATATGCCACCTCTGTCTTGGTTTGGTGCCTTGACATACCAAACATGATGATACTGACCACAAAGAAATAAACTGGACCGTCAGGAGACCTTGACTTTATGTTTTGCTTTTTTTGTCCAGTTGCTGATTTATTTCATTTTATTTTTACTTACTTTTTACTTTCTTTACCTTCTGGCTAGGTCAAAGAGCTAACAGCTATTAGATTGAATCTACAGAAAGAATAAAGTTACGTTGAAACCAAGCACACCATTGTTTTTCTTCTGACATTACCAATAAGTTTGATGTGTCACATGGCCTGCTTCCTATTGAAAAAAACAAAAGTTGTATCCAAGATGGCCGACTTCCAAATGGCCACCATGGTCACCACCCATCTTGAGGAGTTTGCCCCCTCACATGTACTAATGTGCCACAAACAGGACTTTAATATCCCCAACCATTCCCATTTTATTACGGTGTATCCATATAAATGGCCCACCCTGTATAGAAACTACTTAATTAAAAATATCAGTTTCTCATCGGTACCACTTCACACTGGCAAACTGACATAAATATTAATATATGGAATAATAATACTTGTGCATGAAGCATTTCCACCAAAAAACATTTTGTGGGTAAATGATTGACACCAATTGCTTTAACAAAACATTATGCCCTGGCAATGACAACGACCTAAATAAGTCACAAGTGGCATATTTCTTCTGATGAGTTTAAAGTAAATGATCTCATTTTCCAAGTCCCAGTTTGCACATTACAGATATCATCAGACAGGCCTCCAAGCTAATATTTGTCTCTTTTTTAAAAGATATTGTAGGTTATTTAGCTCATCATGTTGCCTTCCACACTCTTGAAATACACATCTGCCTTAGACTGCAACAAATTAACCTAATTGGTAACAATAAACAGTTGCCGTAGTTTTATAAGAGGTTTTATGTTCACAGTAAGAACTCGAGGCAGATTTACAGGCTGTTTTTTAGCTGATTCTTCTTCTCAAAAACTGTACTTGTTCCATCCTGTGTTTCTGGGGCCTCAGCTTTTTGTAACTAGAAGTAAGATAAGCACTTCCACTGCAATTGATACTGGACACATCTATTATAAGTTTGTGGAAAACAACCTTAGACAAACCAACTGAGTCCTTTTATTTGAGTCTTTATGTTTTCTGGACATTCTCTGATCTCCTCTGGAGAACCTGCACATTTCTGATTCCAGTTTGACTTTCCATTGTGATCCACCTGCTGTTTTAGCCATGATAATCAGGAAGGCCACGTTGAACTCACTACTAAGATCCGAGCATGCCTTTCAGCAGGTTCACGTCACCTGGTGCCAATTCTTTCTCTTTCTAATTTAGTGTATGTGAGTCTTTCTGTTTTTAAAATAACAAATAGACTCCATGCACACACACAGACACACACAACACACACACACACACACACACACAGCAGCTGACAGATGTGTTGAATGCTCAGTAGGTTATACAAAGATGTATGTCTTCGCTGGGCTTTTTGGAAGATGTGAAACCTACCTTGCAAACACAGCCTCCAGGGATGGATTTCAGCTGTGGATACAAACTCAACAATAATGCAGGAAATGCATCAAAAATCTTTAAAAGATAAAATTGTCAATATTTGCACCCATTCACCTTCAAGTTTTTTGACAGAACAAAAACACACTAAATTCTCTGGGCAGCACAAAAGTCATGGTCAAAGTGGCAGAACAAACTAACCGACACCGCCATCCCAGCATGGCTAAAAGTAGGTGTGATTTGGCTTAAAAACATCTTCATTTCCATAAAAGTGCTTCCACTGAAAAATAGAACACAAAAGTGTGTCATGTTCAGAAACCTGAGGACTGTTTTGCCCTGGGGTCATAAGAAGTTTGAAAAAGTGGGTCACAAAGCACGAGACAGTGATACAGGCCTACATCTGTGAAGCTGTGTTGTGTTTTTGTGTTCATTGATACAATGAAAATATTTGCTCTTTTTAATTGTGCTTTATGGAAATCATTATCAGTGGTCTGTGTGCTTCCTTGAGTACACTGTGCATTTGAAGCTGTTTTACTCTTCTTCATACTTGAAATAAATCCACACACAATATGAGGAAAAACCTGAACAAATATGTATATATTTATATATGCCAGATGGCACAGAGGGTGTCGTAATGCACCAACTGGATGCTGAGAGATCCAATATTTAAAGAGCTTTTAAATCCATCAGCTCAATTTGAATCCACACTTGAAAGCTGGAGGTGTGTTGGTGGAGTTCCTTATAGGTTTGCATGCACTTTTACTTCCTGGTTAGGGTTATGCAACTACTTGGTTTAGGAAGAGGATAAAGGCCACCGCAGTACCTTGATTCTTTTCTGTTTCAGACATTCTGCTGTAGATTCGCTGCCGTGCTTGGAATCCTTGGATGACCCAATTTGGGCCAACCTGTAACTGTAGGACAGACGGCCTAACATTTGACCCTTTTAACATTTTTCTAATTGAACTGTTATGAACTTTAACATTTAACTTGCTAACTGAGGCCTGTGGAGTCTGAGATGTAAATCTTGGGCTTTTCCTCTAAGCATTGCAGAGTTGGATTTTCAGGGTGAATTTGCTGGGATGTCCACTTATGGGAAGACCATCAGCTGATTTGAATGTGTTTCACTTGTGAGTAATCTTTCTTAGTGCAGTAGAATTACTTCAAACATCTTATAACAAACCCCAGAGTGTCATTTCTATTTTATATGACTGTATACACTCTTTTGAAATACATTGGAAGCGTCAAGTGCTCTGTACGGCAGGCAGGAATGGAGGACCCAAAATGCAAACTCCAGGGGCCAAACGTGAACTCAAGACTTAGATTTATTACTTGGTGGCAGTAAAAACAGAAAACAAACTAAACTAGAAATACTAACAAGGTTTAGACAGCAAGAACATACAGCACAGAATGTGGGAGATCGCGACACGGGCAGGGCTGGACTGGGACAAAAAATTGTCCCGGGCATTTTGACTAGAGACCGGCCCACCAGGATAGAGATTGAAAATGTGACGTCATTCAGGGGTAAAACCGCAAAGGATTCTGGGAACTTGTGGCAAGAGGTACTAGCGCACGCAGGCTTTCAATTGAACTCAGTTACACAGCGATAAAAAGAAACCCAAAAAATGGCAAGAAGCTGTTGTATTATTAACTGCAATAGCCGGTCGCATGACAGCCACGGGAAGCCCACGGGCAAAGAGATCGTTTTTTTTTTTTATCGGATTACGTCGTTGAAGAAAAATTTTTTAAGCCATGTTTCTGAAGTAAGAGCAGACGGATGGTCTGGATATACCAAATATAACGTCTCAGAACACTCCAGCTCACATGTTAGTCTGCTCCAAGCATTCCCACAAAGGTCAGTGTTTTGTAGTAGTTAATACGTCACTTTTCTTAACATAATTGGTGATATAGGTTACAAGCAAGTCTGGCGCTGAACAGAAATTGTCGCACTATGCTCCTTTATTTATTGTGCATAAATAGTGAATTGTCCTGACACAATATTGCGTTTCGCTTCTCTTATTACCACGGTACATTGACAAAAACATATACTTTTATTCACAGGATAAAACAGTTGTTTTGTATCACTAATTGTCCAGTGCGATTACAGCATACAATATTATTGTCACTGTTACATTTCTGTAATGCGTACCAGAAATTATTTCCACTACTAATTAATTACCGTTGAGCTCAAAGGTTATATTAATAAACGGTTAACGAATGTGTATTTATGAGACGATTTGTGAGACTGGTAAACTTACCTTTGTTTGTACGATGGTCTTTTGTTCTACACGGTGCATTTCAAGGTCCTGTACCCATCCATCGGTAAACTGTACCCGGGCTTGTTGCAGTGACCTGAAGTTACTAAAAACTTCATGAGTGTATGAACTCACTCCAAGAACCGTATAATTATAAATCTGAGCGTGGTGAAAGTTGGGCAGCACGCTAACGTCTTTTGTCCACTCTGTGTGCTCCTAAGGGTCTGACCCTTTCACTCCTTTGATTTTTTCCTCGTATCTTTTCTTTGCCTTTTCGTCGAGTCTGTCTTTGTACGGACCGGCATTGTTCTCCTTAGTTTTGTACATTCCTTTTTTGTGCGGCAAAAAAACCAAGAAGGTATTGGAACCGGAGAATGAACTTTTTGCGGTGCTGCAAATGCTTGCATTTGATGCGGTACTTGTTTTGCCACGAGTTCCCGGAATGCAATGCACGAAAATCACGTGATCTGTTAATCGCTATAGGAAAAACCATAAAGCCTTTGCATGAAAACAACTGCTTTGATGTACACTGCCTTGTTGGTATATATGTATCAATCTAATAAACTTAAACCTACACCATCCTCCCCATTCTGGATTTTAAACAGTACATAGCAGAAACAAAAAGACTGCTTGGTCAAGTTCACCTCCTGAACTATCTACGACACATGGTAGAAACCTTAAATTAAGACCAAGAACACTAGAGGTGAGACATGATCATTAATTAATATTAAAATTAATAAATGGCAGATTTAGTGATATTTTCATAAACACCACCTTTCCTTTTTTTGTTCTCCATTTTCTTTAGTTCGTCTAGCACAGGGGTCTGCAACCTTTAACACCCAAAGAGCCACTTGGACCCGGTTTCTCCGAAGCACATCTGGGACTTGCTGTCATAGCAACAGATCCGTAAGCGTAAACCTGCTTGGGAGCAGGCTTACTTTATGTAAACAGGATTAGATCGCGGCCTCTCAGGTATGTCCGCTGCATTTACACGAAAGCAACAGCGACATTTCACCACTGTTTCTCCATAAATAAATATTATCAATGTAACTAAAGATAATGCAGTATTTGATTCTTTTATTGATTGCATACAGATACATACAGGTCATTTCCTAAAAAAAGGGAAATGTACTAGTAATCATTCTATTACATGTATTTGATTATTTCAGATGTAATTCATATTTTAGAGTAGTAATAGTAAAACACTTCGTGTAATTAAGATGAGAGACCACGGCTATAAAAGCGAAGGTGGATTTGGGAAGTCTGTCGTAGCCATGTCCTGTCTGTTCGTATACGCGAGCAACCCATTGCGGAAGGTGCAAGATTGATAAGGAGAGAATTCAGCGTATATTGCGGGATAGACAGGATCCTTCCTGTCCTTATATATGTACACACACACACACGAGGGGGTGCAGGACCACCACCTGTCTTTATTTGCTCTGCCCTTTTCTTGGTTGCTGTTATAAACAAACAAACAGATTATTTCAGGGTCTCTTGTCATAGACTAAAAGCAATATAAGTGATAAATATTACTATTCTGTAGAATATTCTTATATTTCACTTTTACTTTTTCCCATGTTCTAGTGGGTCCTGTTGTGGCTCTAATGTGAAAGAGGATATGATATAATATAATATAATATAATATGATATAATATAATATAATGGAATATGATATAATAAATTATTTACGAGTTTAATTTGTCAGCAACTTTCTGCCAGCCCTCTCTCCTTGATTTTGCAGCCTTTGCAGTGTTCCCCTGCGTTTTAATTAAACTCTGAAACTCCTGATATCCCTCAATCAAGAGTTCTTGGTCTGCTGCCGTGAAATACTGAGCGCGCGCCTTCGACATCTTTGCCGACCAATCACAGGTTTGCCGATCAATGTTTCTACTATCGATGCGTAGCCCCTTTTAAGCCACCCAGTGATCTCAGATTACTTCATCCAGCTATACTAATCGTCAACAACAGGTGTGTTCGGAGAACCGGATTAGCGAGCTCAAAGTTGGCGCGATCATTTGATCTTGGATGTAGTAAGCGAGGTACAAAGAACAGGCCCCAGGTCTATAAGATTGCTAAACAAGGTGTAACCCAGTTCCTAAAATCATCTCAAACAAAAGAGAAGAAAAAGTAAAACATTTTATGTTCATTGTTCCTGTTCTTACTGTCCTTGTTTAATAAAAGTGAAACGAGATCAAAATATTTATTTAAACATGGAAGGGACACAGATTTATATATGATATGCTCTGGTCAAACAAGGGTTAAGTTTCTCAGAGGGTTGATGAGCTCTGATGAGAGCCTATTGTTTTACTCCACTCCTCACATGTCAGCCAATCGGTGAAGCTCTATGCAGCTCTTGTCCCTCCTTAGTGCCAGCTCCCAAGTTTGCAGTCTCTTGCTTCTACAGCCGAACAGAGCAGGCGGACTAAAACTTTGCTATCGAGGGCAGTGCGAAACCGGAAGGTTTACTGAGCTGTGGCTTCACGTAAACGCTGAGCATACACTCGACGGCGGTCAGGTTTTTTATATGGGACGAATCCAAAGACCAGGTCAGCAATTCCAGAACCCAGAGTGTTCCAGTGTTCACTGGATGGCGAGCCAACCCAAGATCCTAGGAGACGATATACATACACACGCACACTCATTTGCACATTGATGGACTACAATCCTCTACTGTACAAGTACCGTAATTGTCGGGCTATAAGCCGCTACTTTTTGCACAAGCTTTGAACCCTGCGGCTTTTAGTCAGGTGCGGCTTTTCTATGGATTGTCCATGATTTTTGTGACATCGTAAGAGGATTTGTTTTGTTTGTTCCGCTGTTTTGCGGCACTACGTTGCCTGGCGGAAGGGCATGTGATCAGATACACAGTATCAGGGTTCAAGAGTGGTATGTTGGTCACATGTCCATCCGCCAGGCAACATAGTGCCGTACGAAGTAGCGCGAAAAACAAACTTCAAAGTAGCGCTACGCATTCAGTGGGAGGCGTGGACGACGAGTGGCGATAAACTTGCGAAAAGCAAGTTATGCTCAACTCCACCAGTGGATTCTGACAGCGTGGAAAAGTGTGATAACATCCACGATCACCAACGGATTTCGAAGGGCTGGACTGCTGCATGATGGAGAGGAGGACACCGCCACGGCCCTTCTGAGGGTGTTCGACTCTGACACTGACAACGAGGATTTGTTTGGTTTTGAAAGTGACAACGAAGGAAAGAAGCTGAGAGTGGATGACGTAGCCATCCTGAGCCTGTTTGTATCCGACACTGGAGAAGAGGACTTTGGTGGTTTTAGTGCGCAGGAAGATGGTGGTGAATGACTGACTTTTCTTCTTGTTAAAGCCGTGTCACTGCACCTGAGTCTAAAAGGTTGGCTGAATCTATTTTTCTGGTGTGCTGTAGGTTATTGTTATGTACTACATTTGTTACTCATTTATGAAGCACAGTACATGTTTCGTACTTGTAATTACTGGTACTTGTACATATACCTAAAAAGTTATGCAAATATGTACCCCTAATTTGTTTTTCAAAATATTAATAAAAGGGATGTGTCTCCAAACACCCATCTCTTTCCTGACAATTCCCTTTGTGCATATTCTCTTACATATGATAAATCAACATTGAAACACATGCGGCTTTTAGTCAGGTGCGGCTAATGTATGTACAAAACAGGATTTCCCCCTGATTTTAGCTTGTGCGGCTAATATTCAGGTGCGCTTTGTAGTCCGGGAAATACGGTAGTACGGTAGGATAGACAATCACACACACTCTTACCATTGGATGGACTCTATTGCAATACACCTGTTTGTCATGGGCCCCACCGGTACCATTTGGACTTAAAAAAGACTAATACTTTTACTTGTGCACAATTTTATTTTATTCTATTGTTTTGCTACTTTGGGGGAAATTTTTATACTGGAAGTTCTGTTAAAACCTGTTGAAATACTGTGTTGTTTACAAATTTCTTTTAAAAGGCTTAAAATCACTAAAGCACTTTTAAGCCACACAACTGTGTTTGTCTGGTTTCTCTGCCATTCATGTACCAGAGCTCTAAGAGTCGTTCTTTACTTCTGATACTAGCCCAAATTACTCATTACCTTGGTAGTTATCCATTGGTACTGTATATAAATCCAGGTTAAGTGCTACAAAGGGGGAGGGTGCATCCGGCCTCCTTGGCTGTAATTGGTCCAGCCCAGAGTCGATCATGACCAACTGGCCAATCCAACACCTTTCATTACATATACCCTTCCTACAAAAAAAAAAAAAAAAAAAATCCATCGGCCCATAAAAACAAAAAATCGCCAGCGGCCCACCGGGCAAATGCCCGGTATGCCCGATGGCCAGTCCAGTTATGGACACGGGACAGAGGGAGACGCTGAGATAAATACACAGACACATGAGGAACACAGTTGACACAATCAGACAGGGGAAGCAAAACTAAACATAACACATGAGATGAGATACCTTCAAAGTAAGAGGAGCAAAACAACAAATCACAGGGGACTACCAAAATAAAACAGGAGGTAAAGCAAACACATGCAAAGAGAACATGACTGGGGAAACATGGACAACATGACAGGAAGGGAAGCAAGAACTCACAACAAAGATAATCACAGCCACACAGAGGGCAAAGACACAAGGGGGGAAATACTGAATAATACAAATCTAAACAGGAACAACCTCGGCACTAGAGCATCAACTTAAGACTACCAAAGAGTACTTGAACGTGAAACATGATCAAAATGACATCAAAACACAAGAAAACTCAAAACGCTGGGTCAAATGACCCAGGATCGTGACAGGAAGTGAGAGACTTTTTTGCTGCCCAGAGAATTTAGCGGGTCTTTATTCTGTTAAATAACTTGAAGGTGCCATAATAAGTAATTAATTATATCACCTCCTGTTTTTTTGTGCCATGTTTTCATGTCAGTTCATATTCTCTGATAACTGTTTTCACAGTTTAATGAGCTCTCTCTCTGAAACAGTGGGAGTCTTTCACTCACTCTTACTCACTTAGTTGCTTCTGTAAAGCTGAATTGTTGATCACAGCAGAGAAAATGAGACACAAAGCTCATAGTTTTACTTCACTGCACGAGGGAGCCGGTGCTCTCCCTATAGGAGGAAGCTGGAGCCGTCTGGGTAACTGGAAAGTAATCTGTTCTTTCTTTTAGTCAGCTGTCTCAACTCAGCTGGGACCTGAGCAGAAACAAACAGGAACAAGTTTAAAGAAACTTCATCTTGTTGATGCGTCATGTAAAAATTGGATAAGATGCTCAAGACGTTTCTTTTTTTGGTACAAATGTTCTTAGCATAATTGTATATTCCTTATATTTTAAAGTGAAAGCAAACTGGTGGTAGGTTGGGGGGATTTTGGTACCCAAGACCTGGATCGCTCCAGCTCTGAATCAATGCTTTGAATTAAGGCTTTGAGGCCTCAGTGTCATCACTGCAGTAGATCAAGCAGTCAATATAATAATCCTGACATGTTTGTATAGTTGCATGTAGATCAGAAGTGTAAGCTTACCACAGGTTATTATTAATTTATTATTTGCTACTACATATGTCATATTAGGTAAACTGGCATAAGATTTGTTGCCAAGAAGCATTTTTACAACAAAGAAATAAATGACCAGACACAACTTTCCTTAATTTTCATACAAAGTTTTGATGGTTTTCCATGTTTTTGTTTGTTTGTTTCAGAAATACTAGAACATAGATTCTCCATTATCGAGCTATTTCACTGCTAACTTCTAAATCCTCTCATCTCCAGAAACCCTGGATGGATGGATGTTAAGACATTATTACTTTATTGCAACAGCAGAGAGTCCAGCCAAACTGATCATTTCATCAGAGCACATTTAACTTTGACTTGTGCCTCAGTGGTTGTTTGTTTTGGGGAACTGAACAAGTTAACCTGGGAAACATCTATCAACACTAGATTTAAGGAGATAGCAGCATAACTAAAGGTTGGTTTAGCATCACTGCCCTTTTTATTTAAAAAGAAAGTTTTATACCCAATTTTAAAAGTGCCGTTTGGCCTCAATTATTATCTCTGGACTGAACTCCACATAAGACTGAATGATGAATAAATCAACATAACACTGGATGAGAAAAAATAAGGCATGCACCCTGGCAAAATAAAAACACAATGAAAGTGAAAAATAAGTGAAAATTAAAAGTGTTGGTTGTTTGTAAATGGTGTCGTACTTGCATAGGTCCTGTCTACTCACAGCACTTTCTGCTACATGTCTCATGTACCCAGTCACACACATTCATGCAGCACTTCTATCTGTGCCTGAGGGCTTTAGCCAACATTCACACACACACTGATGGACTTGGGGTTCAGTGTCTTGTCCAAGGATACTTTGGCATGTGGACTGGAGGAAACTGTGGACCAATCCACTGACCCTGTGACTGGTACCAATTGTACCACCTGAGCCACAGCTGGGACAAGATTAAAGCTGCTTAATAAAAGAAAACAGCAAGAGCAAAAAATAAAGAACACTTGGGAAAGTCCGAATAGAAATAACATGTGTTCACTGCTTGAGCCACAATCTACTAGCTAACCTGGAAAAGATTTGAAGGAAAAGATTTGTCACGATTAACCAGCCTCTAAAGTTGGCAGCTCCTTGTAATGAATCATTTGACATTTCCATTTATTGCCAGTCTTTAGTGACTGAAACACTAACATGTGAAACTGGCTGTCAGAATTCACAGTTATGTTCTGCAGCAGATTTTAATCAAACTTTATGCAGCCTGCTGGGTGTTCATCGGCCTTCCTGGTGATTTAATTGGCCAGCACCTTAGCGTGCAAGGTGAATACAGCATGAATCACACAGGCTGCTATAAACAAAGTTATGCCCAAGACAGATATTTGAAATTCAAATCAGCTGAGGACCTCGGTGCTGCTGCATACACACCTCCAACCACGTTATACACCTGAACACCACAGGGCTCATCAAACCTGTCACGATGAGCCAGACGACTGAAAATCTGTAGTTTTTCTTTCTGGAAGTTAATTGTTACTTAGAGATTGATGTTCTTTAAGTAACTTGAAAAATATTTAAGAGATTATTTTTACAAATCATTATCAATTAAATTCAGTTTTATTTATATTGCACCAAATCACAACTACAGTTGCCTCAAAGCCTTTTCTATTGTAAAGTAAAGAACCTACAATAATACAGAAAACAGAGAAAACCCCAACAATCATATGACCTTTATGAGCAAGTGCTTTGGTGACAGTGCTGCTGGGTTTTAACTGATAATAATACAGTGAGCCTATAAAAAGGTGTCTGTCTCTATCATTTCCCATAAATGACTTTTTAAAAAATCTTTAATCTGTTTTTTGTGCTACAATCAGAAAGCGGTAAAATATACTTAATAAAGTATAAATAACTTTTTTCATGCAGCTGTACTTAAAGTAAAAAAGAAAAGAACGTGACCCAGTTTGTCACTTTCTCAATAAAACTTTATCACTGAGTATTAAAGGTTTTGAAGCAGAAGTTGAGGAGACTTTTGCACATCCCCATGCTGCTGCTGTGAACGCTTCATTTTATCAGATGTAGCTTTAACATGACCGTGCCTCTGCAGACGGCTGCAGCTCAACCTTTGCAGGTTTATGGAAAATAGTCGCTTTAGATCGCGCCTGTCGCATCCAACAAAAAGTCAGCGCCTTTAGCTACAATTAAAGGAAATTTAATCCATCAGCAGGCTTTTGAGAAGCGGCTCAGAGCAGATGAGAAATGTACCGTAGCTGGAGACGACTCAGTGCCTGCTCAGTTTAATGAAACAAATCTTCAGTCTTTCAGTTCCTGCTGAGGACTCCAGAGGTATAAACATCTGTTTTTTCCTGGAGCACAAAGAGTTTGTCAGAGTCAGAAGCCACAGACGAGCTCTTTTCTCCTGCAGTCCTATCAGCACATCTCCAGTTTAAAGCTTATGGTAAATGGTCTGTATTTGTATAGCGCTTTACTAGTCCCTAAGGACCCCAAAGCGCTTTACATATCCAGTCATTCACCCATTCACACACACATTCATACACTGGTGATGGCAAGCTACGTTGTAGCCACAGCCACCCTGGGGCGCACTGACAGAGGCGAGGCTGCCGGACACTGGCGCCACCGGGCCCTCTGACCACCACCAGTAGGCAACAGGTGAAGTGTCTTGCCCAAGGACACAACGACCGAGACTGTCCGAGCCGGGGCTCGAACCGGTAACCTTCCGATTACAAGGCGAACTCCCAACTCTTTGACGCTCTGTCAAACTCAGTTCATTCAATAAATAGAATAGAATAGAATAGAATTCAACTTTATTGTCATTGCACATGTCACAGGTACAGGGCAACGAAATGCAGTTTGCATCCATCCAGAAAGTGCTTTAGTCGTGATATAGATATATTACAATATAAATTAGCAAT
>JAQSNX010006037.1:0-27870 GCA_029532605.1 Oreochromis grahami | reverse complement strand
AATCTTAGTATTATTGCTTAATCATATCATTTGAGCAAAATCATAGTATTTGAGCATATTCTTTCTATTTGTGCCATAGCATAGTATATTTGCTGAATTACAGCATTTCTGCTATGTTGTAGTATTTGTCCTAAATCACAGTATTTGTGCAATGTTTAGGTATTTTTGTTTAAATAAAGTATCTATGTAATCTTGTACCATGATTGCTAAAATCCTGTATTTCTGGAAAGTTATCTTGTTTCTGCTAAGTTACAATATTTATTCTAATTTCTGCTGCTAAGTTCTGCTATGTTATTGTATTTCTGCCAAGTATTATGTTTTCTTTATGTTATTGCAGTTCTGCTAAGTAATTGCATTTTTGCAAAGTTCTTATGCTTCTGCAAAGTTATTACAATTTTTTGCAAAGGTTTTACAATTTCTGCAACTTTTCAGCTTTTTCAGCTAGTTTCAGCTGACAGCTTCAGCTTTACAGCATCCACACTGCATTTTCGCAGGAAATGCAAATTTTTCTAGTTTAGTATTACTTTCTACACCAGGATCCTTTTCTATGTAGCTGACAGATGGTAACTGTGCAGGGGCAGGTCTAGCAAAGGTTTGCCAGGGGGGCCGATAGGGCATTAACAGGGAAAGGGGGGCACAAAGACATACTTTTCTTTCTTATTCTCATGTCTAGCTTTTAATAAATAATTATCTGAATCTTACAGGTTTTCATCTGATGTAAAATATATAGAAATCCATTATTGTATATAGGAACTATTAAGTCAAATTTATAACCTAGGAGGCTATAGTACTTTTTTCTTTGGGAAGATACCATGTGTGCAGTCTGCAATTCTGTTGAAGAAAGATATTGAATCTATTTAATTATTGTGGAAAAATTATTGATTTCTGTGCATTCTTTTTGTACACGTGCATTAAATTAAAGTTGATTACGTCAATTAAGCTTTATGAGGTGGAAGGTGGGGGGTGGTTCCTTTTTTTTTTTTTGCTGGGAGTTGGCAACCCTATTAGTTAGGTTGCTTAATATTTCCGCAAAGTACTCTTTAAAATGCCAGAATAGGAAGGATGGAGTAGGTTTAAGTTTATTAGATTGATCAGTATTGCTGAACTATGAAATATTTTGGGTGCAGTGTATTTTTTGCATAAAGGTATAACAGAATAGGTTTAGTTTAGTCTAGTTTTTTTAAACTTGAGTATGAACTTATACAAAATGTAGCAAGACATTAAAAAAAATATTTTATTGATTATAAAATACGCTATATCGGATTTATATCGGTATTGGCAGATATCCAAATTTATGATATTGGTATTGGACATAGAAAAAGCAGTATCGTGCCATCTCTAATTCAGAAAATGGAAGGCCACAGGCTCAATTCAAGTTAAGCAAGTAGCAGACCAAGAAAAATCTTGGATAGACAATGATGATGAACCAATGTCCAGGAATCAGTGACAAAGCTGAAGCTGCGCCGGGCTGGATCTTTCAACAAGACAACGACCCGAAACACTGCTCAAAATCCACTAAGGCATTCATGCAGAGGAAAAAGTACAACGTTCTAGAAAGGCCATCTCAGTCCACAGACCTGAATATTATTGAAAATCTGTGGTGTGAGAGAGCTGTCCATGCTCGGAAGCCATCAAACCTGAATGAACTAAAGATGTCTTGTAAAGAAGAACGGTCCAAAATACCTTCAACCACAATCCAGACTCTCATTGGAACCTACAGGAAGCGTTTAGAGGCTGTAAGTTCTGCAAAAGGCGGCTCTACTAAATATTGATTTCATTTAATTTTTGGTGGTGCCCAAATTTATGCACCTGCCTGATTTTGTTTAAACAATTATTGCACTTTCTGTAAATCCAATAAACTTCATTTCACTTCTCAAATATCACTGAGTGTGTCTCCTATATAATATATTTAACTGACATTTTTTATTGTAACAACCAACAATTTATACAGGAAAATAATGACTATTAACAAGGTTGCCCAAACTTTTGCATCCCACTGTAAGTAAACTGTACACTTGCTTGGCACCCACTATAACTATTTTTTCAGTAACACTACTACTACTGATAAAAATAAGTTTAATATTTTTTGCATGCGAGTGTCAATTCATATATTCAGATGATTCATATCAAAAATAAATTACTGTACAAAAACAGTTTTATGTGAACTGGGCACTGATGACAGGGCATTTTAACAGTGTTCAGGCTGGCCTGAAGGACACCACTGAGGCTCTGAACATGGCAGCACAAGAACACATCCCAAGCACCAGATCCACAGAGGCAGGAGTCTACCATACCTGACAGATGTCCAGACTGTGCCCTGGAGACTGCTCAACACATAGTAGCAGGATGTAAGAACCAAGCTGGGCCCATATACAGAGTGTCACAACGGAATACAGACAAATGTATATATGTACATGAATGGTAAATAGACTGGTTCTTAAATAGCACTCAAAGCACTTTACACAACTTGCTCTACTGACACAAGCACATTTTCTATGCTTGAGTGCTTTCCATCTAACATTAACACTCCAATAGATGCATTTGAGAGCAACTTGGGGTTACCCAAGAATATTTGGCATGTAGACTAGTAGCCAGGGATTGTACCACCAACCTTGCAATTAGTAGATGACCTGCTCTACGTCCTACACTACAGCCACCTTATATACCGTGGCTTGCAAAAGTATTCGGCCCCCTTGAACTTTTCCACATTTTGTCACATTACAGCCACAAACATGAATAAGTTTTATTGGAATTCCACGTGAAAGACCAATACAAAGTGGTGTACACGTGAGAAGTGGAACGAAAATCATACATGATTCCAAACATTTTTTACAAATAACTGAAAAGTGGGGTGTGTGTAATTATTCAGCCCCCTGAGTCAATACTTTGTAGAACCACCTTTTGATGCAATTCCAGCTGCCAGTCTTTTAGGGTATGTCTCTACCAGCTTTGCACATCTAGAGACTGAAATTCTTGTCCATTCTTTCCAAAACAGCTCCAGCTCAGTCAGATTAGATGGACAGCGTTTGTGAACAGCAGTTCTCAGATCTTGCCACAGATTCTCGAATGGATTTAGATCTGGACTTTGACTGGGCCATTCTAACACATGGATATGTTTTGTTTTAAACCATTCCATTGTTGCCCTGGCTTTATGTTCAGGGTCGTTGTCTTGCTGGAAGGTGAACCTCCGCCCCAGTCTCAAGTCTTTTGCAGACTCCAAGAGGTTTTCTTCCAAGATTGCCCTGTATTTGGCTCAATCCATCTTCTCTGACCAGCTTCCTGTCCCTGCTGAAGAGAAGCACCCCCAGAGCATGATGCTGCCACCACCATATTTGACAGTGGAGATGGTGTGTTCAGAGTGATGTGCAGTGTTAGTTTTCTGCCACACATAGCGTTTTGCATTTTGGTCTCATCTAACCAGAGCACCTTCTTCCACATGTTTGCTGTGTCCCCCACATGGCTTGTGGCAAACTGCAAACGGGACTTCTCATGGTTTTCTGTTAACAATGGCTTTCTTCTTGCCACTCTTCCATAAAGGCCAACTTTGTGCAGTGCATGACTAATAGTTGTCCTATGGACAGATTCCCCCACCTGAGCTGTAGATCTCTGCAGCTCGTCCAGAGTCACCATGGGCCTCTTGGCTGCATTTCTGATCAGCGCTCTCCTTGTTCGGCCTGTGAGTTTAGGTGGACGGCCTTGTCTTGGTAGGTTTACAGTTGTGCCATACTCCTTCCATTTCTGAATGATCGCTTGAACAGTGCTCCGTGGGATGTTCAAGGCTTGGGAAATCTGTTTGTAGCCTAAACCTGCTTTAAATTTCTCAATAACGTTATCCCTGACCTGTCTGGTGTGTTCTTTGGACTTCATGGTGTTGTTGCTCCCAATATTCTCTTAGACAATCTCTGAGGCTGTCACAGAGCAGCTGTATTTGTACTGAGATTAGATTACACACAGGTGCACTCTATTTAGTCATTAGCACTGATCAGGCAATGTCTACGGGCAACTGACTGCACTCAGACCAAAGGGGGCTGAATAATTACACACACCCCACTTTGCAGTTATTTATTTGTAAAAAATGTTTGGAATCATATATGATTTTTGTTCCACTTCTCACGTGTACACCACTTTGTATTGGTCTTTCACGTGGAATTCCAATAAAATTGATTCATGTTTATGGCTGTAATGTGAGAAAATGTGGAAAAGTTTGTGGGGACCAAATAGTTTTGCAAGCCACTGTACATATACAAACTTTCTTTTTTTTTTCCCCCAGGGATTTTTTCATCACTTTGTACCGTCATTAAAAATAGCACTAAAATGCAACAGTGGATGTCAAGAAGAGAAAACTGCTTACAGAATTGCTAATAAAGTAAATAGAAACCACAGCGATGGCGATTCTACCATACAGCCATACCTGCACAATATGACTTTAATGTAAGAACCAGCAGAAGAAAACTTTATGGTTTGATGCATTTTTGGTCCTAGAGTTACTGAGCTGAAACAGAGATTTATGCTTCTGAACATATCAGTCGTGGCGGAGGATACATATTTGATAAAACAGCAGCAAATTTTGGAAACATACGTTGCAAGATCTGTAATGCTGAAGATGGAAGAGAATAATGATCTTAAACAGTAGGTTTCCCCTCTATCCTCACATCCTTCAAACGAAACATCACTGAATATCTGTGGACCTTAGTAGTAACAGGCACACAAGGAGCTCCAATTTCTTATCAGCCAGTGCTAGCAAGGAGGATGGACCAAAATCCTCCAAACAGGACCTGAAAGAGTCTCAGAGGTGCTTCAAGAGCCATTTGCAAGCTAATTGCCAAACTTGGTATTATTAATTGTTGACTACACAAGGTGTGTTGCTCAGATAAAAATTAGGCAATATCAGGTTCTATATCAGGGGTCTCAAACTCCAGTCCTCGAGGGCCAGTGGCCTGAAACTTTTCCATGTGTTCCTGTTGCAACACACCTGAATACAATTAGGTCATTAGGAAGACTATAGGACTTGACTGCATGCTGAGGTGGCCATTCAGCTATTTGATTCATGTTACAGCAGCTCATGAGCAGTGATGGGAATAACGGCGTTACTTTTTTTCAGTAACGAGTAATCTAACTAATTACTATTCCTATCGTTACAACGGCGTTACAGTTACTAACAAGGAAACGCGGTCCGTTACTATTTTTCAACAAAGACGGTTGAAGCTGTGTTCAGCTTACCGCATCTTATATCAGTTGCACGGAAGTAGCTGAAAGTAATCTGGACGCTACAGCTTTAAGCAGCTGCGCGCTCCCGCGGACGGTAATCACAATCACTGTCTAGCACAACACCTGGAGCTCAGGAGGCAAAACAATCGCATGAGTGCTGCAGTTTGACTGAGGAAGAATAAAGTAGTCGTGGTAAGTCAATCACATGACCACTTAAAGACAAAGCAACAAGGTGCCAGTTTTTAAATTGTGTTGATAGGCCATGTAAAACCAGAGTCATGATCAACAATATATACGCGGCGCTTTTTCCTCAATAGTTTCGCCACGTTAGCGCTAGCAAGCACTCTCTGCCTATGAGCAAAAAAACAAAACACAAAAAAGTTTTAGGAGTGATGGCGAGGGAGAGAGAGAAAGAGAGAGGGAGAGAGAGAGAGGGAGAGAGAGAGAGAGAGAGAGCGAGTTTTGAGATGTGAGATTTGTGACGTTTAGCGTGTTTGGAGTGTGTAGTTAGTGTGTAGTGTTGTGGATAGTTTTGTGTTGTGTGTCAGAACAATGAGGCGACTGCTGTCTCCAGGTAGAAACAGAGGTGATACACCTGCTGCTGTCAGGCCTGCAGGTATCAGGCTGTGATGTTCTCCTTTATAGTGGACAGAAATGATTTTTTTGGAGTGGCACAAATAATTTGTGTGGCATCTTATTGAAGAACAGCTGATTGTTCTGTAAATAGTTTGAAATGGTTATTTTAAAAAGGGGTAAAAAGTAAATGGATGCAAATAACTTTGTTGTTTGCAAAACTTGTGCATAGGATTTTAAAATTGACAATTAAGGCGTGAGATATGTGAAGACTTATCAAAGTGTCTGAAATTTAACATTCCAACTTCCCCTTTAGTGTGTTTGTTGGGCAGCTTAGATAATGTCACTACAGAAAAGAATATAGCCCATATGGTTTTCACTGCCCTATGCATAGCCAAGAAAACAGTCCTCATGAACTGGAAAAATAAAAATAATCTTAATTCTAACCAATATAGAAGGAATCTTTTAAAAACAAGCGCGTTCATGCTCACAGGTGTACACACGGGTGATCACACACAAACTACACCCTTTTTGGCTCTTACCTCAAAGCACACTGTGCGCTGTCGATCTTACGCGCTGCACAATAATGTCTAACATTTAGTATTTACTGTCATATTCCCATAGATCATTGTGATGTTGTTTATTACTCTCGTTTTCTTCTGCTTGCTTTCTCTTTCTTTCTCAACAGGTGATCCAGGTGATCGATATATGTATTTTTTTTTTGTCTGCTTATTCTGTTGGTTTTTGGTTTTTTTGCCCTTTTTCCCCGTCCCTCTTCCCCGCTGTTTTTCTTTCCCTCTTTCTTTCTCCCCTTTTTCCCCCAATTAAAAAAAATAAAAAAAATAAAAAAAAATAAAAAATGGTACTAACAAGTTATCTGGAATATGGATGTCTGTGCCAAATCAAAGATCTTGTATTTGTATTTCCTGTCTTTGTATTATTTGTTTTGCATATATGCATAAATAAACATAGATCATATAAAAAAAAATTGACAATTAATATTTGTATTTGAAGTTATGAAATATGATTCATTAAACATGTTTATGGTTGTTACAGTAAAAATAACTTTTTCTACTGTGATTTTATGTTTTTTGTCTGATTTTAGATCAATTCTGGTTATAGAGTATGACAAAATGAGAACATAACTTTAAATTCAGACATGTGAGGTTGCGCTAAAAAGAATGATACCAAACAAGGCAAAGTAAATAGTTTTTAAAGGTAAAATGTGGAGAGAAAATCAAGAGTAGTAAAAAAAAAAAATGGCCAATTATACCCTGGACCCCTGAGGGTTAAACGTTCTTTGTTTTGTTTTTTTTTAAGTAACGCAATAGTTACTTTTCCAAGTAATTACTTTTAGAATATTGTAACTCAGTTACTAACTCCATTTTTTGCAGAAGTAACTAGTAACTATAATTGAATTACTATTTCAAGGTAACTTGCCTAACACTGCTCATGAGTGAATGAACATAGTGCAATAAAGTACTTTTAGAAGTAATTTTTTCCAAACACTTACATTTGAGTAGGGTTAAGGGTTGCCACTTCAGCATGCAGTCAAGTTCTATACTCTTGCCAATGACCCAATTTTCCCAGGGGTTGCACCAATAGCTTTATAGCACCTGTACCAGGAAGTTGCGCACCCCTGGCGTAGGTGCTATTAAGAGCTGGACTTACCCAGATCAAGAGGCAGTGTCAAAACCAGCCAGTAACATAAGCTACACCCTTGCATGTGCTGCAGTGAGTTCCCCTTTTTTCATTTTATTTTTTTCAATGACTTTTCAGTCAAACTTTTCAACAAGTCTGCATACCAACCTCTAATTGTTAACTAAATTAGGCAAAGATACCCTAGTAGACAAGAACTGGAAATGGCTACACAGGTGGGTATGTTCCATTTGAAATTTCTTCTCCAAATTCCTGCTTTTTGGTCCTCAGCCCAGGTTTTCCTGAGTAAGCTACTCAAATCCCCAAGTTTTCATAAAATGTTCTGAGAACCTCAGTCTCCCTATTTGACATAGTCTCCAATTGTTTTTATCCAACACGCTTTCTAAATCAGGCGCTCTTTTCGAGTGAGAGATGTCCTGGGAAATGCAGAGGGGGAAAAAAAAAAAGCATTCAGTCACATACTTTCAAGCTCCATTTAATGTCCTAGCAAAAAGAGAATGTGACTGCCCTAAAGAGTGAGTAAAATAGAAAGTGCATTTTTTTTGTTCACTGGAGTTCAACATAAAAAAGATCAAAGCAGTTTCTTTTATGTCAGATGGAGCAGAATATTCTTATTTTTGTAGAAATAGCAAAAGAAATCAGTAAAATCAGTTGGGAGCATTTGGTGGTATGGTGTAGATCAAAGGCACATCACAGCTTTGTATCTCACTGGGGATTGTTGCACACGCACAGAAAACACACATACACATGCAAAAGCCTTCAAAGTACATTGCCCCGGTGGCTCTGACGCACAGTCTTGCTGTGATCTACAGTCATGTCAATGGAAAGCGGTCATGGAGGAGTTCTGAGAGGCAACAAATGTTTATCCAGAGCATGGCGCTTTAATTTGGAGCCTGTAAAAGGGATAACATAGCATTTAAGAATGTCCATCTGAACCTTTATTTAAGTGGATATGATCCTAGAGAACGCAGATGAGCATGAGCAGAGGGGCTTTTTTAAAAATCTCGGTTGTTACCTGTGTGTGCGGGTTTTTTTTTTTTTTTTTTTTTTTAGGATCCTTAAAGACCAGTATATCCTTGGTTACAACTGTTCTTGCTCTAACAGTCCAAAAGAAAAAGAAACAAACATTCAGTAAACATTCTTCTCTTAAGGTAGTTCCCTTATATAATCTGTAATCTTCCTCTGCTGTGTATACATAAACAAGTTTAATAACATACCAATCAGTGGTTATTTCACAATTGGAAAAAGCACAAAATGTTTACACTCCTTTACAGGTAAATAAAAGTTTCTGTCAACTCTTTAATAAAGGCGTAGCATAGACCAGAGTTCCTCTTGTCGCCTTCGCGTCCCCTCGTTCTCTGCTATTCTATTTAGACCTTTACATACAAATATGGACAAAGTGATGGCTCGTGCTCTGAAGCCATCAAGTCTATGAAAGAGGAGGAGGATGAGAAGGAAGAGGAGGGTAAGGGCTGGAGATGCTGGAAGGGTAAGGAAGGGGGCAGGTGGGAAGGGCTCATAGCTGGCCCTCACTGCAGTGGCTGTCCTGACTGCCACCAGGCTTTTCTGTGTCCTGACTGGGTAGCTCTTTGAGGATGAGGGCGCTGCTCTTCTCTGTAAACTCATCACAGTCGGGCTCCAGTCCATCAGGGCAGGGCAGCTTCAGGAGCTCCTCTCTGAGCTGAGCTGTGTGTCTCTGCACAAGAGATGAATTGGTGTTAGAATCCCGGTTATTTCTTTGGCCTTAATTTGTTTTCCTACATCTCACATGAAGAGTTCAAAGGTGGCTATGTAACATTCTTGAAACCATTTGGGACAAAGTTTAACAGCGAAACAAACCCGAACAGCAAATCATGACATTCATATTTACGTTGAAAAGGGACAATGATGAAAAAATGATACCTGAGTCTTGGTACTGAAAATATTGAAAAAGACACTTTTCCAACAAACTGCCACTAAAGTTGTACACCAGGGAGGGACCGATGTTCTAATGGGTTTTTGCCATGCTAGTATCTCTGGGGACACAGAAAACTGCAATACCATTATATTACTATAATACTGTGGTGGTTATAGCAAAAATACCACAGAGGAAGAACAGCAAATGCAAAAAGAACATGAGCAACATCTTTGCTTGTGTCAATGATGTAGTGGATTGCTCATGCCAAGTAAAAGATGAGCATAATGACCCGTTTATGCTCACTGCTGTCACCACATTACAACTGCTGGTCTGCAGCATGATCTGCTGTCATTTCGACTTGCCGTGGACCTCTTATAACTACCTCTTGTAACTTGTGGCCCATAGAGCGAATGGGCTGGGGAGGCAAAAGTGTGATTGGCTGATCCTTTGTTATTTTAGTGATATATCAAATCAGAGCTCAGAGATTCACAAAACACAGAGTGGGGCATGCTTTGTCTGAGCTATGACACCTATCACCCAGAACAAGTGTGCAGTAAGTCTGGCCGGAGTGAATCTGATCACCGTGAACTAAGCTCCATGTACATTTTACAGTTTACATGTCTGCGATTCTGCTAGGGTCCACTTGGGTCTGACTTGCATAAATTTTGTCATTAGAAAATAAGCAATGTGCTCTGAACCTGCCAGTGTTTCTGTGACCACAGAGAATTTAGATTACAATGCACCAACTACACAGGCGTACTTCAAGCAGACTTCAATGGCCTATATTAGTAACAAGTACCCCTGCTTGTCACCATCTGTCCGTGACCTCAACGGAGTATAATACCTGCTTAACAGTCAGTGTGGCAGAAAACAAGTTGCAAAGGAAAAATAGTAATTGTTACAGCAGTACAGCAAACAGTATTCAACGAAGGACGAAGCCATAGCAATGGAGAAGGACAAATGAAGACAAAGAAATGTGAAAAAAGAAAACAAAAAATGAGTGGAAATGCACAAAAAGCATGATCAATGACTGTATTAAGGACTTCTATTACTTTCGAATATCTTTTAAAATCTATTTCACTACAAAAAAGCTCTGACTTGTGTCCTCTCTGCAGTAGGGGCTAAGCTACCAACAAGTACATAAATGATAAGCAGCTCAAAACATATTTGTAACACTGCCCCTAAACAAAGCTTTAACGTATAGATGTGTCTGTAAATCTAAACTATACATAATGCCAATTCAATATCAATCAGTTTTCAGATAACAGTGTATTAGTGTTGCTGTAACCTCTCTTTTCTTGCTATAATCTTTCTTGCTATACTACACAATAAAGGCAGAAAATGAAGCAGAACCTGTCATTTTCAGCCATGGAAGCTTGTTGCCAAGTCTCCAGAGTGTTGCCACTGTAACAACAGCTGACAGGTCGGAAGCTTCTTATTAA
Source organism: Oreochromis grahami (assembly GCA_029532605.1). Classification (NCBI taxonomy): domain Eukaryota; kingdom Metazoa; phylum Chordata; class Actinopteri; order Cichliformes; family Cichlidae; genus Oreochromis; species Oreochromis grahami. Next base: position 17,091 of record JAQSNX010006037.1, on the reverse strand, counting down.
ATAGAGCTCGTTGTTATTTAGAGAAAAGACTTGTTATGTGCAGCCTCAGTTTGTGGGTGGGGGTTACAGTGTTACTTTGTGTGTGTTAGAAGCTCCTGTTTGTCTCAAAAGGAAGTCAGGTGGGGACAGGAATTAGGCCGGCCGAGTCCCTGTCCCCTGCAGGTAGCTCACTGCTTATTAGTACGACGTGCAGGAGAGCGCTTACATACACCGCTGCAGGCTAGCTAACTCTGTAAAGCCTCATATCTGAAACACAAGGCCTGGCATCATACAGAGTGTGAAGTCAGTGTACAACAGCAAAAAAGTGGTAAAAAAAATCTGTAACCAGGATGTTTGTCAGTCTCTTATTTTTATTGAATTGAATCTTATTATATCAATTTATTGAATTGAATTGATTCTCCTTTTGAATGTAATGTCACAAAATCATACTGTTCCTTGATCAACCCTAGATTTCAGGGGAGCACAAAAGGAGGTATATATGTGGTAGATATATCGTCATCATGATATACGGAGAAACTCGAACATACAATTGAAGTGAAAGTGAAGATCTTTATTGTTTTAAACATTTTGAGGTTTGTGTGTTTATTGGCAGCCATTTCCTCGCTGACATCATTACTGTAATGCTGGAGCAAATGCTGAATTATCATGTTCTGATTGGCAAGTGACCTAAGTTTGCAGTGTTAAAAGGTGAACTAAACCAAAGTGGATGACACTAAATTCAGTAACTGACATCAAAATTGAACAAATATTGTTTTAAATATCACGGTTCAGGATTCACATAAAAAGAGCGGGCCATCCACAAATTAAAGAGCTGCTGCCCTTCCACTAGTCTGCATATCCAAGCGCCCTTGGGACACTTAAAGGCATGGAATAAAGTCTTGCATGGATGGATTATAGTAGAAACAATAGGTGTTTTGAGTACCCAAAGTAGAAAATAACTATTTAAGTACTAGAAATATCTTTACCTTTAAAGCAGCAGCATGATGGGACATGGTGCGGCCGACCCTTTTGTCGCTGCTGTACTGCTGGATGTCAGCGATCCACTCCTCACACTGAGACATGATCTCTGCTCTCTTCAGGTAGAAGTGTTTATGGATCACCTGCAAACACACAACAACAAAATTTATTCAAAAGAGAAAAAACTTTATTATGAAACTGTGTGTGGGGGGGGGGGGGGGGGGGGGTGTGGTTTGTGACGCTGCTGCAGGTGTGATTGACCCAGCTGCGCAGCATCTGCAATCACGCCTCGCCACCTTAAGTTTGGAGTTTTGGTGAATGTGGTCACTGTTATGTTGAGCTGGCAGCGGGAGAGCTGCAGCTCTGTGTGTGTGTGTACAGCGACTAGTGAAATAAAAAGATCAAGATGTTACTGGGTCTGCTGTGTATGTTTACAGAAACATTAAAAACATTTAGCACATTAAGAAATGAAAAAACAATGACAAATAGGATTGCAACCTACTGATAGCTACCTATCCTAGCTTAATTTACATATTAAATATAATTATTTAATTATTAAGACAGCTGTAACAGAGGTTTTATGACAAACAGCTAGAAAAGATGGGTTGTGTGACCTATTGATTGCAACAGATGGCTAAAAATTGAAGATAAATGAAAAACATGTTAGGTTCTAACACATAACTGAAACAACGCATTCCTCCACAAACGAGGCACACTCTAGTCTCAAGAGTCAGGGTGATGTTATTTGTGCAACACTGCTTGATGTCAGCCATCTACACCCAAGTCTCTTGCTTGCCTGCCCCTACAGTCAACTTCCTAGCAACAGTCGCCATGGCTGTGCTATCAGTATGCAGGGAGTGTGGTGGTAGATGTGTATGTAGCTGCTGCGTTGCTATTGAAAGGAGGGGATGAGTTATCATGGTGGCTGCTGATTTGCTGTTTATCAGAGACAAAAAGCAGAACAGGCAGCAGAGGGGGTTAAGGGAATGCTTTAATCCATCTTTTCTTTCTACAACTCCCTCTGCTCTCTCCATCTCAATTCCATCTTTTCCGCTCAAATGTTCATCCCACTCTCGTGCCAACCCCCCTGGGTGCTGCAGTTACATCCAGTGAGGTCCCCCACCCCCTCGCTGCTGAGTGGTAATGTTTCAAGGTAACAAACGTGTGGAAAGCATGGTGGGATCAGCTGCTGTTCAAGCTATCATATAGCTGAGAAATAGCATGTCGCTGCTGCTCAGGAAGAATGGGTCAGGTAGCAAGTGAAAGATCTGTGGTTTGATCCTTGGTTCTGCCAGTCTGCATGTTGATATATGCTTGGGCAAGATACCGAAACCTAAATTGCAATGGAATGTAAGAGCACGTGTGAATGTTAGACAAGGTGCTTAGGTAGTGTGTATGTGACTGGATGAATGAGACTTTAGTAAGAAGTGTTCAGAGTGCTCACAGTAGAAAAGTGCTGTATAAGAACATGAAGACAGATTCCTGACATTGTGTGTGATGGGATCCATGTGGTTTGGGCTTAAAGCCATTTGATTTTTAGTATTTGAACACTGCCACTGATCGTAGTGTGGCAGGACTCTGTATAGATACCATTTTGACTGTTGGGGACTCCAGTGACTTGACAAAGGCTCACTTAGGAAATATTTAAACAACTAGAAAGAAATCTAGATAGGAAGTAGTCAAACATTCCCAGGTAAGTTCTTGGAAAAATTCTGTCTCTGTGAAACTGTTCCAGTTTGAAGAGTGGTTGGAACCGGAAAGGGATGCTATCATTTCAAATGCTGTTTTTAAAAAAAAAAAAAAAAAAAAAAAAAAATATAACTAAAGTATTTCTTCTCTCATCTGTTGTAGATTTAATTTTAAAAATTTAATTTAAATGGTACCAAATATCAATAATGTTGGAAAATGTGTATATTCCATATAGATAAAATCTCTCGATATAGATAAAATTTCTGATAGTTTTCTAATCAAGTACTTTCTAATAGTACTTCACCCTATTTTTGATGCAGATAATGTACTTTGCCATAATTTAGTGATTCCTTTTTTTTAAAATTGTAAAATATAAACTTAAGATGTGCTGTAATATTATAAATCTACACAAGCATACTTCACAGGCATTCTCTTTGTCCTCAACACACACATATCAATGTTTTAACATCCAATCCCATGTTAACTACACCTGACAACCTGCAGCTCCATAATTCAAGCCTGTACTCTATAAATAGAAAGTCACAACACTGGACTCTCAAACACTCTTGTACCAAAAATAAAATGGCGAAGGTAATATTGGGGTGGCTGAAGCTCAGGAGGTAGAGCAGGTCACCTACTGATCGGAAGGTTGGTGGTTCGATCCTTGGCTCCTCCAGTCTGCATGTCAAGTATCCTTGGGCAAGATACTAACCCCAAGTTGCTCTCCGATGCATCCATCAGAGTATGAATGTGTGTGAATGTAGTTTAGAAAAAGCACTAATTACAGATAAAGTGCTTGTGAGATTGGGTGAATGTGGCATGTTGTATAGAGCGCTTTCAGTACTCCGGGAGAGTAGAAAAGCGCTATATAAGAATCAGTCCATTTACCATGCCATTAGAACTTTACATTTACACAGCTCAACAAAATTGGTGGTAGGAGAGTGACGACAGTACTACCTCCAAAACCACAATATGCAGTTTACTGGTTATGTGGTGAATGAGATGCTATCAATATGAACTCAGTTGTGTGGATAAATGTACAGTAGACTACACATCCTCTCCATGCAAATAAACACTGCACAAGCTTAAATATTTGTAGATTGGAAATTAGTTTTCTCACAAGGTCACAAAAAACCATTTCCCATTGAATATGTTCAAATGATTCTTACTTTAATATGGAATGCAGCCGTCTCACTCAGTGTTCACTGTTTTTATTGGCTAACTGACTAAAATGTCCAGAGTATGAGCTACTGTGATTCAGCCCCATGATAAGAAATATAATGTTCTTGGTAGAAGAAACCCAAAATCAATAGATTGTGCTGTCTCAGTCACTGATACTGGTAGCACGAACAACATTTTTTGGTAAGATAAGTATACTATTACTACAAATACACCAACTGCTGGCAATTTTAAAGCAGGTCTACAGCAAGCAGGCAACTTTCTCAACTAACCAAATGAATTGTTTTCATAAAATCAAATATAGAGAGAATTTTTCAGAGACCCTGGCTCCAGCAGTATTTGATTGACATGTTGGCTCATATGGTAATCACAGCTTTAGAAGACATTTTCTGTGATGAGGAGGCAGCAGTGCTGAAAACAAGGCCAAGATGAGGGACACACGCAAGAAGCTGATGACAGGGTTGGAGAATAGTGGAGCCGTTTCTAGCTTAGACTCCAGTCAGAACAGCAAACGTGGATATGTAGCAATATGTAGGCTTCTGATTAATCTGTAGGGCAAACACCACAACACTTCACATGCATGTGAAATATACCGCTACTATTTAGACAAAAAGAATGCAACAAGGAAGGTTTCCAGAATTTATATCTATCTGTGCTCAACCATGAAGGCAGTTGATTGTGAGGATTCCTCTCACCCCACTCATCAAAGTGTCACCTTCCTATGTCAGGAATCTAGGTGCTGAAGGTTATCCTGTACGATAAGTGACAGGTTGTACTTAGCCAAGTTAGAGACGTGACAGATCAGCTGAGCTGCAACTGAGACCACAGTGTCAGCATACACTACTGTATCTTCAGCACCAAAGAGCAGCTTTATAAGGTCGCTAGTCAATGACTGACACGAGGCTCCCTCTTCAATTGAGATATGGTTGTCATCTTTTCACATAAATGAACTCTACTCCCTGCTCAAATGAGCTGGCTGTAGCTCAGGTGGCAGAGCAGGTCAGCCACTAATCAGAAGGTCAGTGGTTCGATCCCAGGCTGCCTCCTGGCTGCATGCCAAATATCCTTGGGCAAGATACTAACCCCATATTTGCCTACTGGTGGTGGTCAGAGGGCCCGGTGGCACCAGTGTCCGGCAGCCTCACCTCTGTCAGTGCGCCCCAGGGCAGCTGTGGCTACAATGTAGTTTGCCATTGCCAGTGTGTGAATGACTGAATGTAGTGTAAAGCGCTTTGGGGTCCTTAGGGAATGAGTAAAGCGCTATACAAATGCAGGCCATTTACCATTTTCCTCCCTGTCCAGAATGTGCACATCATCACTGAAACAATGACCACTAGCCTGTAAGGTGTAAACAGATTATGGAACGCTTGCCTGATGAGGTAGCTCATCTGAGTTGTGCCATCTGCTTAGCCAGAGGTTGTTTGGTTCCCCCATGTTTAATTCACTATATTACTTTGTGCTGGAGGACCAGATCCTTGGGTTGGACCAAATTTTGGTGATGTGTGCTTTGGAGTTTAAAAGCCACAGAGATATGTTTTGAGGAGAAAAAAAAAAGACATCCCAATATTCCTGACACATAAGGGATTGCCAATAGTTTTGGCTTAGGCAGTGGTTGTCGTCCTCCTGTCCTGGATTATTTTTAGGCATCTTCATAGCTGTGACAAAGATGGAATAACAACCTTTACTCAGGGCTTTTTTTGATAAGATATTCTTCTGTTACCCTGGGGATAGTGTTAACTCTGTGTTGTAGCATTCTGAGAACTCCCAATTTGTGCTTCAATGCATGAGAGTCAAACCTTAAATATAGATCTGTATGCATTTGTTTATGTTACACACTGACTTTCAAATGTCAGTGTAATTGATAACTCCAAAAAAGCTAGCCTGCTATTTTTCAAACCTCTGGTTAACGTGATATGTTTGCCCACTGAGTTAACTTGGTCAGTAAATTGTGGCAAGTCCTGAGATTTAACTTTCACCCAGGTGTCAACTAGCTGGAACACTCTGTGTCAATGTCTGCCTGAGCTGAAGACATGAAGGCGCTAAAAGGCCAGTGGTGAGAAAAGCACATGAGAGTACCTCACAAAGCTTCATCAAATTGTGTGCCTAATGTTTGATATTGCTTAGCTGGGTGGGATTGTCAAGTCCTACTATGTCTCCTCAATATCTTTGGCTCCAATACTCCATTTCACCTACTAGATGTCACAGATCCATTTTTTTTTAATTTAATTTGAGCATTTACTTCTGTATAAAGGCCAGAGGGGTTTCTACTGTTTTGCCTTAAAATGTCACTAGAATACAAGCAGCACTGATTGTGGATACATGCCAATTATGTCCTGCGACATAATTTCCCGATTCCTGGGACTCTGCGAAGAACATGGAGAGGAAAGGCAGTTGGTCATAGTGATATACCTGTGTAGGAATGAAGAGGTCTAGGAAAACAAGGCAGTAGACTTTTTAAACCATACTGTTTAACAATTTTGGAGATTGAGAAGATACCTGAGGAATGGAGAAGTATGATGATACTGACTTTCAAGAACAAGGGTGATGTGCAGAGCTGTGTAGTAACTAGAAAGATAAAATTGATGAGCCATACCAAGAAGGTATGGGAAAGAGTTGGTGAAGCTAGGTTAAGAAGCTAGGTTAAGAAACAATATGGCTTCATGCAGAGAACACCTTAAACATGGTATTTGAGAGTTTTAATGGAGAAGTACAGAGAAGGTGGAAGTAAAGAGAATGTCAGAAGCTGCACTGGGTCTGTGGATCTAGGGAAAGAATGCCAAGAGAGGAACTTGGGGATTACATCAGAGATCGGCTCTGGGTCTCCTCTTGTTTGCAGTGATGATAAATGAGGTCAGGCAGAGCCTCCGTGGACAATTATGTTTGCAGATGACATTATGATCTGTAGTGGACATAGGGAGCAAGTGCAAGAGACCCTAGAGAGGAGTAAAAGTCAGCAGAAACACAACACAATACACTGTGAATAAATGTCAGGGGTGATTTGTGACAGGAGGACAGACAGGTAATGAGACCTACATGGTCTAACCGTGGCACTAACAGAAAGACAGGAGGGCCAAGCTGGAGGTGGCAGAACTGAAGAGCCTAAAATTTTCATCGGGAGTGACCAGGATGTACAGGATTAAAAATGAGCATATCAGAGGCATATCAGGCTGAGTGTGTTGGAGACAAAGCCAAGGGTGAGATTATAGTGATGATTTGGACATGTATAGACGAGAGACAGTGGATATACTGGACAAAGGATGTAGACGACAGAGCTGCCAGCAGGAAGAAAAGAGGAATGTATGGATTAAAGTATTGTAGGAGGACACTCAGAGGGTTGATGTGACAGAGGTTGTTGTCAGGGATTTAAAAAAAATAAACATAACAACAATGGAAACAACGACAACAAAAACATCATTGACTTTATACAGTACAGTTTTCTAAAACCAGTCTCTACTTAGAAATGTGAAGTCAGGCATGTTACTCACTATGATGGCTTAAGTCAAGTCTTTGGGCATGTTTGCTGGATGACTGTGTACATAAGCATTTCCATAGTCTTAAGTGTTACTTTATGTGGTATTTTCTCTCATTTCTGGCCATTTGATTAAAAAAAAAAAAAAAAAAAGATGAGTACTGGGTACTTGTACAGCTCACCCAGTTGAGTAGACGACTCATTTACTAAAGGGCCAGTGAAGAGTCCCACGTTGGTCTTTTTGGCATGTCTTCTCCTCTCTCTCCCAGCTTTCCTGTGCACTCTCAAACTGAAACATGTTTTTCTTGTAGCAGATGTATTCTATGGTAATGTTACTCAAATTGGGGTTGGACAACTTTTAAAAAAAAAATTAAAATTTCAATATGACAAAGAGCTTTGTAAACATGCACTGAGTCTATTAACAATGTGAAACTTCAAACCAGGGTGATGCTGACTTCACCAGATATGATGACACTTGATGCCACAGCAGCAGTAGGTAATTAACATTAATTTAGCAAGTTGGTCACACCAATCAGTGGTGGTTGTTATGCCTACTGCATACTGATAAGTGGTGTAATATTCATCTAGAGCGTCTGCCATATTAAGCCATTACAATCCAAATAGCCTTAAGTGGTAGGATGGTAATAAAGCCCTCCAACACTAAGCTTGTACTCAAAACCTACACTCTGAAGATGGAACACATGTTTTATGGAAGAAACTACTTGGTTAGAAAGCTTTAGCTCATGCATGTTGTTAAGAAATGCCTGAAAATCTATTATTTTTATTGTTATGAATTCTAATGATAAAATAAGAAGAAAGAACAACGCCAAAAGAATAATAGGCAAGTGGGAGCATGTTGGAAACACCTGAATGAAAATGACAAGGAACATCTGATGGATACGATCTCAATAGATCCAACTGATGGCAGTATAAATTACTTGAGATGTTGAATTTGAATATTGTATTTCTGCCAGAGAAATGGCTAGTGCAGGGGTCGGCAACCCGCGGCTCTTTAGTGCTTATTTTGCGGCTCCGCGTGGTTTGGGAAAATAGAAGAAGTATTTCGCTGAAGTGCATTTTATATGTGTTTAGTTCTTTTTTTTTAACTTGTAGTTCTAAATTGGAAGATTATTGTGATTTTGAAATATAAAAATAAAATTATATCTTATTATTTTTTTCATCGCTCAAAATAAGCGTCACACTCGCGGAAGCCGGTGTACCCACCGAAACGCCGTGCATTTGTCGAGACTTTCAACCCCAGATAGGCCAATTATAGATCTTCGGATCCACATTATGTCGGCAGCTGTTCTCCACCGTGAACTATGTTAAAAACAAACACCGCTCCCGCCTCACAGATGACAGCTTACAGTCCTGCGTAAAGATGAAAGCCCCGATTTGCGGACTCTGTGCGCAGAGGTTCGGGACCAGAAGTCTCATTGTAAACATATCACGGCGGACCCGACGATGTTTGCATGAACATGCTTTTCAGCATCTCTTTATTGACCACTTTTCACACACGGTTACTGTAGCCTACGCATACAGCCGGCTGTAGCTTTTCAGCTCACAGCCCGACAACACAACAGCAGAGAGAGCACAGACTTTAAGGCGGCGAGGCGCGATTGCAGGTGCCGCTCAGGTGCGTCCGACTCCCATGCAGCGGCACTGCAGACCACGCCCCGCCACACACATTAACAAGGTAAAATAGATATTTAGGCAGAATTTTGCAAATATATATATATATTTTTTTTTAGCAGCATAGTGCTTTTTTCCAATTACTTTTTAAAAGTCAGGTCAAGGCAAAGAGTGGCGGCTCACAACAGTTTTTGTTTGCTACATGGATCATTTTAGTTCAGCTGGGTGTCTTTCCTTTTGTTATATTTCTTTAAGAGTTCAAAATGTGTTAATTACATAAATAAAATGTAATTTTCTCTGTAGCACTTCATGGATTTCATAAGCAACACGCCTTAGTTGCTCTGTGGATTCTTTTAAAAAGCAGTTAAAAACTTTTCTGTTCAAACAAGCCTTTTGTTGATCTACGTATTTTATATTCTTTACACTATTTACATTTGATCTTTTACATTGTGTATAATGTCTATTGATTGTATTGTTTATTTTAATATTTGTGTACAGCGCTTTGTGACTGCCTGTCTGTGAAAAGCGCTTAATAAACTTTACTTACTTACTTTAGATGTTCGCACAAAGGTAAAAAACAATATACAGTGTTATCTTCATTTTAGATTTCAAAAAGTATTTGCGGCTCCCAGTGTTTTCTTTTGCGTGGAAACCGGGTCCAAGTGGCTCTTTGGGTGTTAAAGGTTGCTGACCCCTGGGCTAGTGTGTCGCGAAGCTTGCCACTGACTTCACACACAGTGACACTTTTGACAGAGCAGAGGGCACCAGGGACAGATGGAATTGGTCTACTGTGTGGTATGTAATTTTTGTATGATGCATTAACAGCCAGAATGTGTGATTTCTCAACTCATACTGCTCAGGTTAATGGACCTGCCAAACAATGAATAAACACCAAGCCTCTATTCTGTCCAATTAGATGTCTAGATGTCCAATTATCCTGAACATTTACCAAAGAAGAGAAATGTATCTTTATTTTCATCTAGTTCTAAAGCTGAAAGCTCATTGCTAGCTTTAATCATTCTTACTAGAAGGGCATTCAGAGGATGTCCTTTTAACATCAACAACAAAATGTAATGTGTCCTCTCTTCATCATGCTCTGCTTCTCTAAACCATTTAGTGAAACTGGTCCAGGTATTTTTTAATAACAAATTGAACTGAAGACAATTTGGTTTTTACTCGAATGAAGAAATTCTGAATATGTTTAATGCATTTTTTGTATGAATTTCCAACTTGAATATACAGGTCAGGGACATTTCTAACAGTTTTCATTCTTTATAAAGCGGAAAAAAAGCACAAACATCATTTATGCATTTCTTTTATTTCTTCTCCTGAAATGGGAAAATATAACAGGATTCCAATCCTAACATTCTGAACAGATTGTTTATTATCAGTATCGTTATGTCCATCCCATTCATGACTAACATTTACTCCACATTTCCTCAAGCAAGAAAATTTTATGTTAGTAAAGTATAATGTAAAATGTGTGGTCGCCTGCCATTTATTTATTTAGATTTGTTCCATTTAGTCCGTTTTTCTCATGTAGTGTCATCATGCTGATGGGATTTTTTTCCTTTCCTCCCTCTGTTCATTTCTTCCTTTCTCATTTTCATCTCTAAAGCACTCCTCTTTCTTCATTCTGCTTTCTCATGACATTTCTGAAGGAGTCTGCTTTGGATGAGCAGGTTGAAAGATTGTTATCTTCCCCTGCACTATCCGTCTCACCACAGGCCATTTAAAACATCGCAAGGAAATCAAAAAACTGTGAGGGAGAGAGTGGGGAGGAGAGGCAGGCCCACCTCCAGATGCTCCCATCCACCAAGAAATTCTTGTGAAAGGAATTTATTTATTTTTAAATGGCTCTTGGTGAAGAGAGGTGGGTTTTGTTTTTGTTTTTCAAATGTGGTGGTGAGAGGCATGTAACCAATCTACTACGAGGATGAATCATCTAAAATGTTGTACTGACTACAGAAGTATAAAGGAAAAATAAGATTTAGTATAAAAATACATAATAATAAATAAAAGCACGAGATCAGAAAGTAAATTAAGCTGTCTTGGTTAATGTAGTTGCTCAGTACCTTGATGTGAATACCAGGGTTAATACTCAAACTTAGTCCAAGTCTACAAACGTTAAGGGGCCTGGATCCAGGGAGAAATCTTTGGATCTGGTGTCAGCCAGCAGTTTTCACATCATTTAATATTAGTGGCTAGAACTGGTTCAAGTTAGATCTAGGTTTTGAGAATTAGATGTGATTTTTAGCTTGGTGTTAAAAATAAGAAAATATGATAACTGGTCATCCAAACAACATCAAAGTCAACACTCACCTGGGTCCAGTTTTGGTGTTGTTTTCCAACAGAAGGATTTAAAAAAAGCAAATTGAAGAACAAGATTTAAGTCTAAAAAACAAATAGTTCCTACCTCTTTAAAGCATGGAGAGGGGTTGCGCATTTGCTCCAGCATGGCCCACTTGACAGTGGCCTGTCGGATGTTGCCGTCGTATTCCCGAGAGCTCTGGGTGCCACTGGGAGTTCCTCTAGATCGTTCATACCCTGGCTCATTGAAATAAGGCTCAGCCACCAAGATAAGGGACTGCACTGACACTAGCACCTGATTTGCAAATTAAAGGAAATGTGGGAAAAAATGGAAAATGTGATCAGAATATTCAGGATTTCCATTGCAGTCATTATTATTATTATTATTATTATTATTATTATTATTATTATTATTATTATTATTATTATTATTATTATTATTATTATTATTATCATCATTATTGATAATAATAACAACAAATAATAACAATAATAATAGCTTAGTGCGGCTTCCAGATAAGCTAGGAGGAAAAAACAAAACAAAAACAGGAACACATTTTAAGATTTACAACCAAGTTAGGTATAATCCTGATACACTGACAAAATGAGCCTGAAATCCCCTCAGTGTCCTCAACATATGAAATGATCTTGGCAATGGTGGACACTTAAGAGTCTGACAAAAGCAAGGGATGTTTTGGCACCATAAAAATACAGCCTTCAATATATCTTTATTAACAGCTCCATTAATGCCTTGGCCTGTCTCAAGGAGACTAAGAACGTCTTCCTGCATTGCTCTGTCTGTTCCAAGCCACTACATAACCAACAATGACGATGTTGTGTTTGGAGGCCTGCCTGCTGGCCAGAGCCACTGTGGAGCTGGATGAACTTGAAAATGCTCCATCAAGTTGATACCAATGACCTTCAATTGATGTAGTCTGCTCCTCTTAAACTGGGCTGCCTAATTTCAGAGCCAAAATCCACTCCAGATGATGACCACTTGATTGTAGCCCACTCTGGTCTCCTTTTCAACATATTTTCCAATATTGATCACGCATGATAATCAAAAGAGACCATCCATTCATCCATCCATTCTCTTCCACTTCTCATGGTTGAGGTGGGGGGGTGGAGCCTAACCACCATGACAACCAGTTCTATGGGCCTTGGTTTATTTGCCGTTTGATTAATATATATATATATATATGAAAAATGAAAGAGTAATGCAAGGGTGAGTGTGAGGATGGCAAACAGCCAAATAATGGTCTGAGGGATGTGTTAACACGTCATGTTTAGGGACATATGTATTTATCCATAGCCAACGTAGCAGACTGAATTTAACACAAGAAATTAGCAAATTTATCTAGGAATGGAGTAATATAATTATTTGGTAAGATATCTTAAAATAAACAAAATCTAGGCTTCAGCAAAGTCCAGACAACTGTACTGAGCTAAATAAACTCTAAATTAGCTTCTCAGCTCTTCTACTTTTAATGTTTTCTTCATTAATTTGAATGAAACCTACCCCACTTAGATATACAATGAGATTCAAGTCAAAATATAGTTTTCCTAAATAGAAACTAAAGGTTCCAATTGAAAAATATTAATTTTATAGATTTTGGGACACTGATGGCAAACAATATACAGTTAAAGGAAAGTGAAAAATGCTTAATGATACATCACTGAGAGGGCTAATAATAACTATGCTAGGTTTGAGACTTAAAATAAGTCTTTATGTGGATTACTCATTGTATTTTCTTGAATAACAGCTTTAAAACACACTTTGAATCAATACAGATCCTTTAGGATATAACATTTCTGCACCAAATCTTGCCAAGGTACCTGGCTGCGCTTGTCAATGCCAATTCTCTCAGAGAGACCAGTAAAAGGGGCATGGATGTCACCACTGGCAAGAAAATATTCAAGTATCAGTTTTGTACCAGTCCATTTTAATTTTCGGATTTATTACTGCTCTATGAACTTGATGTTGAAAGAAGAGTACTGGAAACAATATTGTCACTGTGATATGCACACACATGAAAGAAGCACCAGTAAATTCTTCTAGCAAGCAAACGCATCAAGAAATAAAGACATGCAGACATCACCCTTTATTGCTAATCCTATTTCAAAATGAATGATATCAAATTTTCAGTTTGTCTACATTTGATCTTAGAGAGGCATCTTTATGTCTACATTCAAAGAAAGGTTTAACAAAAAGGGGGGAAAAAGAGAAAAATTAAGATTGGAAACATCTCAGACTAAGAGTCTACAAAATCAAGTCTAATGACTAGGGATGGGTATTGATAAGATTTTAACGATTTCGATTCCGTTTAACGATTCGATTCTTTATCGATTCTCTTATCGATTCTTATTTTTAAAAAGGAGAACATTAAGGTCGATTAGCTTAGAATTTTGTTTTATATCTTCTCTTTGAACAAGATAGAAATTTAGGAGTAACATGGCCTTATAAACCCAACAGTGAGATCTTAAGAGATCCAGCCTACGGCTCTTCAATGGGGTGTCACAGGGTCCCCGGGAAAAATTGTAAATGTAAAATAATAAAATAAATATTCTTCTGTAGCAATAACAAAGTATAACATAAATTATTCTGTAGCAATTACACAAGAATATTCAGTAATGTCCCTGCCTACAATTAAACACATTCACTTACCATCTGCTGTGGCAAATGGCTGCAAGGTTTAAATGCACAATGGCAGGTTTTGTAATAAAGCAGATCGCGCTAACATAATATGCACTGTTAGTTGATTATTTACCTGCCGCATTAACGGGAGAGGACGTGCAACCGTTACCGCTGCTGCTGGGTTGAGATTCACGAGTCCAGAGCGGAATTAAAAACACGACATTCATTTAAGGTTATCGCGTGTTTTGTGAGCAAATGCTTTTGCATATTCGTAGTGTTTCCTCGCTTAAACGAAATATCTACTTTGCAAGTATTGCAAGTTGCCCTGTTGTCATCCGTTCTCGTAAAGTATAACCAAACTTTTAAGCGTTTGAGCCGCTTAGGCGCCGTGTTTCCTGCCAGGTACGCTCCGACGCTCTGCAACGTGGTGACGTCATTCGGGGCGACTGGAATCGATAAGGGAATCGTTTGCAAAAATGGCAAACGATTCCAAGGAATTGAAACAGTGGGAACCGGTTCTCAATACCCATCCCTACTAATGACAGATGGCATCTTGGGCAAACATGCCAACTGATTGCAACTTCCAGATGAGTGATGTGTGTAAGCAAGCATAACCCAGAGGCTCAAATGATAGTGGTTTGTGTTTGGTTTTATTAACACCCACACACTGTCATAAAGAAAAATAATAACAGAACTTTAAAAAGAATAGCTGTCAAAGCCCCAGGGCCATTAATACAAGGTTCCTGGGGATGTAATGAGAGGGGAGTAATAAACTATAGCCTATGACACAAAGACTGAGACAGAAGCCTGCTGATCCATTCATACAGGTGATTGTTATGATGGAAAACCATCTCACCTGTAAAAAGCTTGAGGTCTGTGGGTTCCATTTCTCTTCTGGTCTCCCGTGCCATGTGTTGAGGATACTTAAACAAACCTGATTAATAAAAGACAAACACAAAACATTATGTGCCAAAATCCATCTGTATTACCAATGTTAAACATACAATATATAAGTCCAGTAGATTTTTGTTACCCCTCTCTCGGACCTAATATGGGGTGTGGGCAAATTGTCTGATCTATAGAGTTTTTCAGATGTTCACTGAAGCTTGTTTCAGTGAACATCTGAAAAAGACAGTTTCTTCTTTTAAATTTTAAATAAAAGCTAGCACTGTTATTTGTGTACTGTTAATTTTGACATTTTTTACAGATATGAAAAAAGACTCAAAGAGTTGGTGGAGTTTTTATTGGTCATTCCGTTTTGAATGGGCAACTACATTTGATGTATTTTGGGAAGCTCTGTCAAACTGAAGCTTCAAGTCCCTTTAAAGCTACAATAAGTAACTGCTTTGTGGCTCAGAGCTGAGCCATCAGATATCAGCAACAAGCTTTTTAATATCAATATGACTTCTTTTTTTCTCAATTTAAGCGTCCATCCCTCACCAGAGCACTGAATGGTGGCTTGCTTCTCTCTGGCTGTACCCGTGATGTGGGACGCCCTGGGAATTTCTTAGAGCAGCTGTCTGGGCCCATTATGGAAATACATGGTGACTGTCAGGCGCTGTCTAATGAGGTGTAGCTGATGGGGTGAGCTTACACACTTTGACCTCAACTACTCAATGGAAGGAAGCCAGGGCAAGAGTGCAAGAGCTCTACATATACCAACACGTCTAGAGAAGACCTTGAGGGATGCCTGGTTCTAAATGTCAAGTTTAAATAAAAACTGGAAATCTGACAGACCTGGGAAGGTCTTCAGATAGGGGGCATAATTTATCGTGTCACAACCTATATCGGGTTCTTGACAGAGCGCTAGATATATGGTGCTTTTAACCCTACTTGGCTTTTATTTCATTTTTTTCTTAATTGATGTTTCTTAACTGTATGCGCCATTCAGGAAGAATTGCCAAATTTGAAGGTACAATAACAAATACAGGTATTCGCTTCTATTTTTAAGATGCATAATGAAACTAGTGCCACTGGTATGTCGTACTTAATTAGTAAATACTACTTTTACTAATATATATATACACACACACACACACACGTATACGTATATATATACAAACCGGATTCCAAAAAAAGTTGGGACACTAAACAAATTGTGCATAAAAACTGAATGCAATGATGTGGAGATGGCAAATGTCAATATTTTATTCAGAATAGAACATAAATCACGGCACAAAAGTTGAAACAGAGAAAATTTATCATTTGAAGGGAAAAATATGGTGATTCAAAATGTCATGGTGTCAACAAATCCCAAAAAAGTTGGGACAAGGCCATTTTCACCACTGTATGGCATCTCCCCTTCTTCTTACAACACTCAACAGACGTCTGGGGACCGAGGAGACCAGTTTCTCAAGTTTAGCAATAGGAATGCTCTCCCATTCGTGTCTAATACAGGCCTCTAACTGTTCAATCGTCTTGGGCCTTCTTTGTCGCACCTTCCTCTCTATGATGCGCCAAATGTTCTCTATAGGTGAAAGATCTGGACTGCAGACTGGCCATTTCAGTACCCGGATCCTTCTCCTACGCAGCCATGATGTTATGATTGATGCGTGTGGTCTGGCATTATCTTGTTGAAAAATGCAGGGTCTTCCCTGAAAGAGATGACGTCTGGATGGGAGCATATGCTGTTCTAGAACCTGAATATATTTTTCTGCATTGATGGTGCCTTTCCAGACATGCAAGCTGCCCATGCCACACGCACTCATGCAACCCCATACCATCAGAGATGCAGGCTTCTGAACTGAGCGTTGATAACAACTTGGGTTGTCCTTGTCCTCTTTGGTCCGGATGACATGGCGTCCCACATTTCCAAAAAGAACTTCGAATCGTGACTCGTCTGACCACAGAACAGTCTTCCATTTTGCCACGCTCCATTTTACATGATCCCTGGCCCAGTGAAAACGCCTGAGCTTGTGGCTCTTGCTTAGAAATGGCTTCTTCTTTGCACTGTAGAGTTTCAGCTGGCAACGGCGGATGGCACGGTGGATTGTGTTCACTGACAATGGTTTCTGGAAGTATTCCTGAGCCCATTCTGTGATTTCCTTTACAGTAGCATTCCTGTTTGTGGTGCAGTGTCGTTTAAGGGCCCGAGATCACGGGCGTCCAGTATGGGTTTACGCCCTTGACCCTTACGCACAGAGATTGTTCCAGATTCTCTGAATCTTCGGATGATGTTATGCACAGTTGATGATGATAACTGCAAAGTCTTTGCAATTTT
>JAQSNX010006036.1:0-28245 GCA_029532605.1 Oreochromis grahami | reverse complement strand
CCTTTCAGTTCAGGTTTTCCGTCTTTCTCTTTCCTGTTCCAGTCTTGGCTGTTTCTGGCTCTACCTTTACACATATGTTTCGTGTGGCCCAAACTGGTGACAGTCACGGTCCTTGTACCAGCAGTCATCATCAGTGTGATTCATTTTCCCGCAGCGTTGGCATCCATCACCTTTTTGCGACAGCACCGTGTTCACTTTAAGAGAACCACTTAACTGCTGCACTTCACGTGTTGCTGTCTCTGCCAACATGGCATAGTCAACTTCTTTGCGGAACGTGAGATCCTTTTCTGTCAAAAGATGCTTCTCCACAGTTTCACACTTTAATCTACAAACAAATCTGTCCTGTAGAGCATCTTCCAGATACATGCCAAACTCACAATGTTTGGCTTGTTTGGAGCTACCAGGGTAAGCAGCAGACCATACGTTTTGGGACCCATCACACTTAGCAGCACTGGCACTCGTTTCTCAGACTGAATGTCATTAGCAAGGATGTAAAGCTCAAAACGTTCAATATATGTTGCCCATTGCTCACCAGCATCATCAAAGGGATCCATCTGCCCAATCATTCCAGCCATGATGCATCCACTGTCTACAGCCAACACTGTCGTTTCTGACTCGTCGGAGAAAAAGCAGCTCACCGAATCCACAGCGCGGAAGTCCTTTCATCATGCTATTGTTCGTTTTCCATCCACACTTGGCCACGCAGTCAGTACATGCACAGTAGACGACCAAGTCTTCCAGACTTCACAACACATAACAGGGCGTGGTGCCAACTACTGGTGATAGCTTGTATAGCACACAATATATTTTGGCTCATACATAACAAATTCCCTCTTGCTGTTTTGCTTCCACCAGGAAAAGATCACACTTCCTGCATGGCTCTCTCTGTACTTCAAGACCAGTTTGCCATTACAAATCTGTGTTTTCTGCATTACTCTGTTATGCACCAGTCTACTGTCTATTCAGTGCTTTCGGCCAAGAAAGCCTAATTTCTGTTGTTCAATAGCGAAGAAATATAAGCTTTTGCAATAATAATGATAAAACCGAATAAAACCTCTAACTTTGCTCTGCTTCACTTCAGCAGCATCAGGTAATGTTCATATGTTGCACATTACCTGATCTACTGATCTACTGCAGAATATTTTTAAGGTGAGTATCTGCAATAAAAAGTCAGGCCAGGAAAAACTGATTCGTTTTTTTCTGTTTTATCCTCACTTACTTTGACACAAAGGTATCTGCTGTGATGATTACACCTCTGATGTGGTCTCACAAGTGTCAGCTTTGTTTTTATACATAGATATAAAAATATGGATATGTATGTCAGAAATGAAATATTTCTGAATGTTTGAGTAAAAATTGAATTGAATTGAATTGGAATCGAATCAGTTATAGAAATCGAAATCGATAACCAGCCCTAGTGAAAAGCATTTACCATGTTACAAAACAGCTGATAATGTTTCAGTTTTTCATTCTGTGGCTTAACCGTTATTAATTGGTATAGATAGTCATGAGTAATGTGTTTGTCAGCAGGATTTAAAACGGATGATGAGTTTCTTGTTCAGTTGAAAGTATTATTTTCATCACTTGCAACACAGTGCTTCCTGGTGCAAAACAATGTGAAAAGTCTAAAGCTTATTCTTAGCAGTTTTCCATTTTGAAAAACCATCCAGCAGACCAGATTTTTGGTTGGCCTGATCTGGCCCGTGAGTCAAATGTTTGTCATCTCTCTGTTCCTGATGAATTAAAGAAAAAAAAAAAACATAAAGAATAATGTAAATCAAGTGGAATTGTACAAACAGTTAAGTTAAACTTATTTATATGCTTTTCTGTTCCACAGCTACAGACTGGCAACAAGTCCTCCATTGAGTCTGGAATTAAAGTCGGCTGTGGACTCCATTCCCCCTTATTCCTCTAAAACTGCACCATTATATCACAATCTGATTGACACTTATGGAACACATTACATCACACAAGTGTCTCTTGGAGGTGAAATTAAAGCAACCACTGCTGTCAGGACCTGCATGGCTACAGTGAATGGACTAACAGATACTGATGTTAGTGACTGTTTGTCAGTTGAAGCTTCAGCTACTTTTGCAAATTCTGCCAGTATTAAAGCAGAGTATGAACACTGTCAGAGAAAGAAAAAGAAGTTAGGGTCTGATCAAAGTTTCAGCAGTTCATTTAATGAGCGACACACAGAAGCCATTGGTGGAGATATTGATGGAGGTGATATCCTCTTTGTAGGCCAATCTGACCCCTCGGTCTATAGAAACTGGCTCATTTCTCTTAAAACTATCCCTGATGTGGTCCAATACAACTTAAAGCCCCTACACACCATACTGCCATTAAATCATCCTGCCAGGGCGGGACTGAAGCGAGAAGTAGAGCAGTACATTAAGAAAAATGCAGTGCTGAAGAAATGTTCAGAAACCTGTAAGATTGGGCACCGATCAAGTGCAAGAGATCCTTGTGCTTGTGTCTGCAACAGTAACCAGAATGTGAAGTCAAACTGCTGTCCTGCTGGGAAAGGTTTTGCAACCTTAAAGGTGTTCAAACTTTATGCAGAGGGTCTGTACGGTGACAGGTGGACTAAGACAGATGGTTCAGTGGAGGTGACATATGGTGATCAGAAAAAGCGCACTGATATTATAAGTAATGATGACAACCCTAAATGGAGAGAAACATTTGAGTTTGGAACCATCACCATCAAGATGAAAGACAAACTTACATTTACTGTGTATGATGAGGACACTTACTGGAACAGTGATCTGTTAGGCGAGTGTTCATTTGATCTGCGAGCAGGGAAGGTGAGCGACAGCTGCATGCTGAATCATGGGACCTTCTTCTTTTCCTACATCGTAGAGTGTGCACCAAGTCTTAGTGGGAACCAGTGTCAGGAGTATATCCCCTCGCCCATGAGTCCGTCTTTGGCTGAAATTTTCCACACCAGAAATGGGGTTCTTCTTGGAGAGATTGGGAATAAGTATGATAAGTCAGTAAATGTGTGAGTTTAATGCTAAATGTCACTAATGAGAGATGAGTCAATAAGAGAATAAGGATTTGACCATATGCTGAATATCTATGTGCTTGTACTTCATAGCATTCTGTCTTTGACTTTTATTTGCAAAAATATTTTTTGAACTCAAACATGCTTGTGAGAACTCAAAACTGTAATGCACTTCTTATGCTTCGTTTCCATATTCGTTCAAAAATCTAGCAATAAAGCATCAGCAAAGACAACGTGTGTTTCATTTAATTATTCAAAAAATAATGTGTTACTGTTTACAAACCGGATTCCAAAAAAGTTGGGACACTAAACAAATTGTGCATAAAAACTGAATGCAATGATGTGGAGATGGCAAATGTCAATATGTTATTCAGAATAGAACATAAATCACGGAACAAAAGTTGAAACTGAGAAAATTTATCATTTGAAGGGAAAAATATGGTGATTCAAAATGTCATGGTGTCAACAAATCCCAAAAAAGTTGGGACAAGGCCATTTTCACCACTGTGTGGCATCTCCCCTTCTTCTTACAACACTCAACAGACATCTGGGGACCGAGGAGACCAGTTTCTCAAGTTTAGCAATAGGAATGCTCTCCCATTCGTGTCTAATACAGGCCTCTAACTGTTCAATCGTCTTGGGCCTTCTTTGTCGCACCTTCCTCTCTATGATGCGCCAAATGTTCTCTATAGGTGAAAGATCTGGACTGCAGACTGGCCATTTCAGTACCCGGATCCTTCTCCTACGCAGCCATGATGTTGTGATTGATGCAGAATGTGGTCTGGCATTATCTTGTTGAAAAAGGCAGGGTCTTCCCTGAAAGAGATGACGTCTGGATGGGAGCATATGTTGTTCTAGAACCTGAATATATTTTTCTGCATTGATGGTGCCTTTCCAGACATGCAAGCTGCCCATGCCACACGCACTCATGCAACCCCATACCATCAGAGACGCAGGCTTCTGAACTGAGCGTTGATAACAACTTGGGTTGTCCTTGTCCTCTTTGGTCCGGATGACATGGCGTCCCACATTTCCAAAAAGAACTTCGAATCGTGACTCGTCTGACCACAGAACAGTCTTCCATTTTGCCACGCTCCATTTTACATGATCCCTGGCCCAGTGAAAACGCCTGAGCTTGTGGATCTTGCTTAGAAATGGCTTCTTCTTTGCACTGTAGAGTTTCAGCTGGCAACGGCGGATGGCACAGTGGATTGTGTTCACTGACAATGGTTTCTGGAAGTATTCCTGAGCCCATTCTGTGATTTCCTTTACAGTAACATTCCTGTTTGTGGTGCAGTGTGGTTTAAGGGCCCGGAGATCACGGGCGTCCAGTATGGGTTTACGCCCTTGACCCTTACGCACAGAGATTGTTCCAGATTCTCTGAATCTTCGGATGATGTTATGCACAGTTGATGATGATAACTGCAAAGTCTTTGCAATTTTTCGCTGGGTAACACCTTTCTGATATTGCTCCACTATCTTTCTGCGCAACATTGTGGGAATTGGTGATCCTCTACCCATCTTGGCTTCTGAGAGACACTGCCGCTCTGAGAAGCTCTTTTTATACCCAATCATGTTGCCAATTAACCTAATTAGTGTTAATTGGTCTTCCAGCTCTTCGTTATGCTCACATTTACTTTTTCCAGCCTCTTATTGCTACTTGTCCCAACTTTTTTGGGATTTGTTGACACCGTGAAATTTTGAATCAACATATTTTTCCTTTAAAATGATACATTTTCTTGGATTAAACTTTTGATCTGTCACCTACGTTCTGTTCTGAATGGAATATTCACATTTGCCATCTCCACATCATTGCATTCAGTTTTTATTCACAATTTGTTTAGTGTCCCAACTTTTTTGGAATCCGGTTTGTATTAGGTTTCTGTAATGCATCAAGAGGTTACCACAAGCTACAGTTGCCCCATGTGCTTGAGGTGTGAGGGGAAATAAAACTTGTGCACATTGTTGCTGTGGGTGTTAGAGCAGTTAAAAATACAATCTGTGAAAAGAGCACAATGAAGTCTTCACTTCTACATCAGTATTTTAGCATACTTCAGATGATAGAAGCTACTGATCTGAGCTGGCTGTCAACTGTCAGGGTAAGATGACAGAATTATTTCTTGTTTAAAGAAATTCCTTGACTTGAGCATTTGTTGTACGTTTCTGGTTCATTTCTGGTCTCACGTGCATCTTAATTGCCAAATGCCTAGAAAAGGTCAGGGCTGCAGTTCATGTGTGAAAACTACTTTTTTGTATTAGAAAAAAACATGAAATATTCAAGCTTATATATATTAAAAGAGTCATTTATCCTCTTCTCATTGTTCCATACAGATGGCAAGGCTGTGGCACCTCCTGCTCCTGTGTTGGGCATGGAGTCCCTTGTGCCTTCCATCCAGTGTGAGCTTCATTGGTACACCACAGGAGTGTGAAAAGGCTCACTTTGTCCCTGGTTACAACTTGGGTGGCGAAGGCTTTGACATTGTGACGATGGAGAGAAAAGGTGCCTATGTGATCGACACTGAAACATGGAAGACTGGAAATGGTACCTGTAAGATGTACCGTAACCGTTACATGAATGGAGAGAAGCAGAAGGTCCCTGTTGCTGTGGTGGACTGGAGAACCCTGCCCAAGTGCAGTTTGAAGGTCTCCAGTGTGGTCTATGATTCTGTTGAAACTCTTGTCAATGACTCGACATCATTTGTATCCAACAACTGGAAAATTGGCCTTGACATCCCGGTAGATCCTTCAGTAAAGGTTGGGGTTGGCTTTGGAGGCTCTCACTCAAGAGACTCTACCTTTGCTATGAAAAAGTCAAAACAAGACCGCTACACCTTCTTACACCATTCTATCAACTGTAAATTCTATGGGTGAGTATGTCAGGGGATATTTGCCTCATTTTGTTTTTATTTACTGAGAATTTTTGTTGTCTTTGATTGTACAGCAGAGGTGTCAAACAATTTTTAATTATATGCCCAGTGATGGGGAGTAACGGAATACATGTACCGCCGTTACGTATTTAAAATACAAAACATGAGTAACTGTATTCTGTTCCAGTTACCGTTTAAAAAGGTGGTATTCAGAATACAGTTTCTTTGTTGAATTAAATGGAGTACACGGCGGTGTTTTCCTGTTTCATATGTTAGGCTGTGCCCTCTCTATTTTTGGTAATTCCATGCTGGTGGACAGTAGCGGTTTTTGATACGGGCGACACGGGCGGTTGCCTGGGGCGGCATCGCGGTGGGGGGCGGCATCAAGGGCATTGGCAAAAAAAAAAAAAAAAAATTGCTCGTACTCATGCTGCCCCGACATCAGCCAGCGCATATTGGGAATGGGATAGGCAGTTTTCTACAGCGCATTTGCTGGGAGTAAGGGCGCCCTCCGTTTGCGAGGTGCGCCTGCTGCTTGTGGCACAGGGAGGAGAGGGCGGGGCAAGGGGAAATTCTCTGGCTGGCTGGAGCAGCATCTAATAACCAACTCGCAAAATAAAACAAAATAAAAACAAACCAACAAACACAAAAACACCAGACATCATGATACAGACTTATAATTCGCACCGATGTTTTTTCAAAATTCTTTACCGAAAAGTGAGCGCGAGAGCCCTCGGTGCGCCTCCGCGCTGCTGAAGTCAAAGTAAACTTTATTGTCATTTCCGCTACATACAGTACAGTATCTCGAGAGAGGAGACGGCGAGGCTCCAGTTACAGCAGTGCAAGTAAACAAACAATAAATATAAGAAGAGTAAGAAAATAAATATACACTTTAGGACTCGGGGTAAAGGGAGCAATAACAATTTAAAATTTATAATTCACAGTTTGATGACTTAAAGTCTCACACACAACCTGTCGAGGGGGGCCGGCTGCTTCCAAATAGAGCACATTTCATTCATAATGTTGTAAATCCAAGTCCATTATGTATTCATGATTTGAATCCTGGGTTGTGCGAAATCCCAGAAATACACCTTAGAAAGAGTGAATCTGTGAACTAAGGTGTAGGTCTGTTAGGTTATGTTGTGGTGATCCTCGGGTTGGGGGATTTGTGTTCATACTGGAGTGCAAAATTAAAACCAAGATGGACGAGAAAAGTTCAAAGCCATCAGGTGCTCAGTTTAGAAAAAATAGAAAAGAAGAAGAGGAGAAACGAGCAAAATATACAGGTAAGCAGATGTGTCATTGGATAATGGCAGGTCATCCTGAAACAATCAGAATCAGAATACTTTATTAATCCCTAAGAAAATAATGTGGGTTACAGTTGCTCCAAGAAGAAATGGTAAAAATAGTAACAGTAACAGACTAAAGTCCAAACAATACATTATGTTACAGACTTTAATATTAACTAGAAAGCGAAAATTTCTGAAGAAATTTTAAGTGTGCCTATGCCGCTCCTAATCAGTGTAGTTTGCCATTCATACGGCTGCTTAGGACAAAACTCAGAAGAGCAGCCATTCTCCACCATGAACTATGGCAAAAACAAACACCGCTCACGCTTCACAGATGACAGCTTACAGTTTTGTGTAAAGATGAAGTTACTTCGTACAGCGCCGATTTGCAGATGCTGTGCACACAGGTTCATGAGCAGAAGTCCTATTGTACCACGGCAGACCCGACAATGTTTGCACGAACACGCTTTGAAGCATTACGTTATCGATCACTTTTCACACATGGTTGGTTTACCCACACAGCCGGCTGTAGCTTTTCAACTTACAGCCCGACACACACCCTAAAAACAGCCGAGAGAGCACAGACTACGCCCGAGAGTCGTGATTGCAGATGCCGCTCAGGTGGGTCCACTTCCCCTGCAGCGGCACTGCAGACCACGCCCCGCCACACATATCAAACACGTAAAATAAATATTTATGCACTTTTGCATTCACTTTTTGTTTTTTGTTATTTTTACACAGTGTTCTGAATGATGAACAATGGTCTACAGCCAATCTTGTGTATTATTATACAAACTTTCGTTGTAAGATTCAGATAACTATTTAATAAAAGCTAAATATTTTATATGATAGTAAGAAAGAAAAGTATATCTTTGTGTCCACCTTTCTCTGTTAATGCCCTACCTGGCCCCCTGGCAAAAGCTTTGCTAGATCCGCCCCTGCACAGTTACCAGCTGTCAGCTACACAAAAAAGGAGCTTGGTCTTTATTTGTCTCTCAGAAACAGTTCATAACTTCCCTTCAACTCATTCATGTCACCTAAAGGGTAAACCTGTTTCTCCATCACCTGTTCAGCTCTGATGATTCAGTAAGGACATCTGGTTTGGACCAGCCGTTTTTACAGCTGTGGCTCCAGCAAACATCAGCTGATACTAGAAATTAAAAGCAAATGAATTCTAACAACAGCTGATCAAGCTGAAACGTGCAGCTGTTGTTTAGCGCGATAAACAAACAAGAGCGAAAAGCCGATCATTGATCAGTTTCATGATTGAAGTTGCAACAGGCAGAGAATGACAGGGGAGGCTTCGTAACGACAGAATAAATCGTAATATTTTCTCTGAATGTGGGACGATTCCGTTTGTACGGCAACTCTATGAACTAACCCTTATGAATAAAATAAAGTCCAACGTCAGTAACTTAGCGTGCACACAGCTGTATATAAACTCCCGTAGTGCTAGCTAGCACGCAGTACAATTGTAAAAAGTCAGCACAACGAAAATGAACTACACCTAAACTCGGTTTATATCTGACCCAAATAGAGTGCAGTTCATAACTTCTTACCTGAAATTCAGTTCACCTCACGCTCCTGCCTTCGGTTTCCCTGATCCACGATTGAGCTTCGCCGGTCAATCGGCGGTCGCCTCGCCGCCTCGTATGTCTCGTTCGCGGCATGTCCTTTCTGTCACACACCGGTGGATAGCTGCCCTCTGTTGTAGCTCCACCACCAAACAACTCAGTTATTTTTTCCACATCGACCAGCATCATCGGCCCATATAAACGAAAAATAAGTCCAGCTAAGACATACTGTTGGCGAGCGATCAGGTTATGAAACGAGCGTCAGCTGTGTCACTGTATGCGAAACCCGGGTGCTCGAGGGAACGCTAGCGGTGCTAGCTAGCTAGCCGGCTATCAGCAACACATAAGAGAACTGTTGCTAATATGGGATGTCTTGATAAAACGAGCAGATATTTGAAGTTTACACACCTACATTCTCGCCTGAAAATATCTTAAAAGTTTATTTTGTGACCTAAAAACACTAATTAAAGACATGGTGTCCGAAGTGGTGTCCGCCATTGTTTGAGGTGTGCTATGAATTGTGGGATATGGAGTTTTCCACCAAGCACTATACCCTTTCAGCCGTACTACTACTGGTATACCACTAGAGAGAGCCAACACACCACAAATGAAGTCTGTTTCTATGGCGCCAAAAGAAGAATCTTTCTAAATTTGCACTAAAATCTAAATATTTCAAAAACTATAAAAGTCATAAACACCAAAAGTCATACCATACTAGTCCAGCTCCAGCCGCACAAAATGATCTAACATATGTAACCCTTGTGTCAAAACTGTCCGGCAGAGAAGCGCGGGAAAATTTTCACTAAAATATTAATATTTAAAAAACTATAAAAGTCATAAACACCAAAAGTCATAGCACACCATTCCAGATCCAGGCGCACAAAATGAGGTAACATATATGAAGCTTGTCTCAAAATTGCGGGGGGAGATACGCTGCAAAATTTCAGGCGGAAACTGGAGAATAATAACTAGAAAAATTTGGATTTCCTGCGAAAATGCTGTGTGGATGCCTTAATGCTGAAGCTGTCTGCTCAAAAACGGAAAAAGATGAAAAGTTGCAAAAAGTTGTATGGTGGTGAAAAAAAACAAAATTTGCCCTGAGCAGGATTCGAACCTGGCCCTCCAGGTCTCAAAGCAGCCACTCATCTCACTGAGCTAAACTCACTCTGACAAAGAAGAGTTGGAGAGACGGACAATTCTGCTGAAATGAGCAGAAGCTGCTGAGAATTGTGCTGATAAGAGGAGAAAAGGCTGAAAATTTTGCAGAAAAGAGGTGAATCGGGGGGGGGGCATAGGGAGTGTTCGCCCAGGGTGTCAAACAGGCTAGGACCGCCACTGCTGGTGGAAACCCAAACAAAACACGCATTAAGAGGCTCTATTGCTTGTGTGTTGAATCAGCCCCCCATCATCCTTAAGTGAGTGAGACAGGACTCATCACCACTTTCTCATATCATCCTGATCCTTCTGGCCTCGCTATAGCACAAGACACTTTAACACCCTACCCACGCAATGTACACAAGCTGTAAATTTCCAGATTGTTTTATTTTATTTTATTTCTATTTATATAATTTACATAACTCACCCCCTTGCTGTACATAATGTTCTCTTTGTATATACTCATTCACTGTATATAAAGTTCTGTCTGTCCCTCTCTTTTTTTTCTTGGCACAGTCAAGAAGCATATCAGGTCACATTTCACTGCGTGTTATACCTGTATAACCATGCACGTGACAAACAAAGAATCTTGAATCTTGAAAATCTTGTGTCTCAATCTCGCACCCCATGTCACCCCTACTTGCGGCCCGCATAATGTCGTGAAGACATATTTTTAAAAATCATTATTCAAAAAAGTATTTAATATGAAAGCAATAGGCAGAGTGTTACAGTCATAGCCCTAAAGAATGGAGCCTCATGGGCAGTGTAGTTCGTGACACAGCGAGAATGGACTGACATACCCGTTATGTGTCTGTGAGCGCCAGGGGGAGAGAAAAAGAAGAGTCAAAAAGTACGAGCTGTCACCGACCAGAAACGGGAGATGGAAGCATGTAAATATAAAATTAACCACTGCAGCTAAAAAGAGTGCCCAACGAGCGCAGTTGTAAGTAAGCTGTTAAGACTCGACTGTGCACTGTGTTCGTGTTTTCCTCCAAAACAATACGTTTTCAGCGACGAGCCCGACACTGAAAGCGACGTATTAGCCAGAGGTCCCTTTACTACGGTTCGGAGCCGCGGACCTGTTTTATATAGGTGTGGAATAGTTTTCTATACGAGATCACTGCAAAAAGTTCAGCCTTACCTAATGTCCACCCTACTGTTGCTCATTTTATATTAAGATTTAAAAATCTAGTTGGTATTGGTATGGTAGTAATAGTAATAAATCACACAGTAATAGTACATTATTGTAGTTGTAAAAAGCATGATAATATATTAAGTAATCCAAAGTATTCAGAATATGTTACTCTCATTGAGTAACGTAAAGGAATATGTTACAAAATATATTTTGGGGCATGTATTCTGTAATCTGTAGTGGAATACCTTTTTTTTTTTTTTTACCTTTAAAAGGTATTCCACTTTTTTTTTAAAAAAAAAAAAAAAAGTGGAATACCTTTTAAAGGTGACCTTCCCAAAACTGTGTATGCCATATATAACCCAATTTCACTTTATGTGGGGTGGAGCAGCCAAACTATCTCATAAAAAAATATTAAAAACATCTTTAAATGTAAAGAAATTATATACTGAAAATTTTCATATTCATTGTATCATACTTTTACTAATCAGATCATTAAGTTTGAGTTTTTCCTGTTTCTGTCTGTAGCTTAATTTTTGTTCCTCAATATTGCTGGCTGTGGTTAATGTATTTGTCAGTAAGACGATGTAAAACTGATGATGTACCTCTAGTTAAGATTGAGTAAAGATGCAATCTTTTCATAATGATTTAAAAAAATGCTTCCTGGTGCAAAACACTGGGTCAGATTCGCCTGTGGGTCATATGTTTGACACACTATTTCTCAACAGTTTGCTGCCATTTCCTTAGTATCGTGATTCTGTTTTGAATTATTAAAAAGAAAATCTAAAGTGATTGAAATAAAATGGTTCAGACATTAATGCATTTATATGCTTTTCTGTTCCACAGCTACAGACTGGCAACAAGTCCTCCATTGAGTCTGGAATTAAAGTCGGCTGTGGACTCCATTCCCCCTTATTCCTCTAAAACTGCACCATTATATCACAATCTGATTGACACTTATGGAACACATTACATCACACAAGTGTCTCTTGGAGGTGAAATTAAAGCAACCACTGCTGTCAGGACCTGCATGGCTACAATGAATGGACTAACAGATACTGATGTTAGTGACTGTTTGTCAGTTGAAGCTTCAGCTACTTTTGCAAATTCTGCCAGTATTAAAGCAGAGTATGAACACTGTCAGAGAAAGAAAAAGAAGTTGGGGTCTAATCAAAGTTTCAGCAGTTCATTTAATGAGCGACACACAGAAGCCATTGGTGGAGATATTGATGGAGGTGATATCCTCTTTGTAGGCCAATCTGACCCCTCGGTCTATAGAAACTGGCTCATTTCTCTTAAAACTATCCCTGATGTGGTCCAATACAACTTAAAGCCCCTACACACCATACTGCCATTAAATCATCCTGCCAGGGCGGGACTGAAGCGAGAAGTGGAGCAGTACATTAAGAAAAATGCAGTGCTGAAGAAATGTTCAGAAACCTGTAAGATTGGGCACCGATCAAGTGCAAGAGATCCTTGTGCTTGTGTCTGCAACAGTAACCAGAATGTGAAGTCAAACTGCTGTCCTGCTGGGAAAGGTTTTGCAACCTTAAAGGTGTTCAAAGTTTATGCAGAGGGTCTGTACGGTGACAGGTGGACTAAGACAGATGGTTCAGTGGAGGTGACATATGGTGATCAGAAAAAGCGCACTGATATTATAAGTAATGATGACAACCCTAAATGGAGAGAAACATTTGAGTTTGGAACCATCACCATCAAGATGAAAGACAAACTTACATTTACTGTGTATGATGAGGACACTTACTGGAACAGTGATTTGTTAGGCGAGTGTTCATTTGATCTGCGAGCAGGGAAGGTGAGCGACAGCTGCATGCTGAATCATGGGACCTTCTTCTTTTCCTACATCGTAGAGTGTGCACCAAGTCTTAGTGGAAACCAGTGTCAGGAGTATATCCCCTCGTCCATGAGTCCGTCTTTGGCTGAGGTTTTCCACACCAGAAATGGGGTTCTTCTTGGAAAGATGGGGAATAAGTATGTTAAGTCAGTAAACGTGTGAGTTTAATGCTAGATGTCAGTGATGTAAGATGAGTCAATGGGAGAATAAGGATTTGACCAGATGCTGAATATCTATGTGCTTGTACTTCATGGCATTCTATCTTTGACTTTTATATGCAAAAATATTTTTTTAATTCAGCCATGCTTCTGGGCAATGTAATCCACTCTGTATGCTTCTTTTCCATATTCGTTCAAAAATCTAGCAATAAAGCATCAGCAAAGACAATGCGTGTGTTTCATTTGAGTAATTAAAAAAATTGTCATGGTCCAGGTTTTTTTTGGCTCCCTGTTTTTGTGTTTTTGGACTTTTGGACCGTCATTTTTTGTTATTGTGTAGTTCCTGTTTTTTTTGTCTTGAGCTTTGCTTCCTTATTTAATCTTTTATATTTCTAGTTCGTAGTTACTTGTTCATTTAGTCTTTTACCTTTTGTGCTCTGTCTTCGTCACTGGCATCCTGGTTGTCTTCCAGATCCCCATTGCCTGCACCGCCAGCATGAGGTCATCCTGCAGAGCTCCTTCGTCTGCATGGCTGGCCACACTGTTGGCTCCGTCTCCTTTGGCCACTAATAAAGGAACTAATAAAGGTTAATAAGAGAGGACTATAAGCTGCTGGCATACATAAAACAACTATCTGAAGTAATCATATATTAAAAATATACAAAATTTCATAGTAATATTTAAATTAAATTTACATGATAAGTAGAATTATGTGTTGAGAAATAAGGGAATTGCAATATAAATGAACTGGTTCTTATATAGCGCTTTTCTACTCTTCTGAGCACTCAAAGCGCTTTACACAACTTATGCATTCACACAATTTTCTTAGTACTTTCTAACTAACATTCACACTCCAGATGGATGGGGTTAGTATCTTGCCCAAGGATATTTGGCATACAGACTAGGGGAAGCCAGGAATCAAACCACCAACCTTCTGATCAGTACATGACCTGCTCTACTGCCTGAGCTACACTGTATAGAACAAAGACAAAGACATCCAAACATTTCATGTTTATTCAGTTTTTGTAATGCATCAAGAGGTTATCACAAACTACAGTGGGTCTATGTGTTTTATGTGTGAGGGGAAATTAACAAGTGCACATTGTTGCTGTGGGTGTTAGAGCAGTTAAAAATACAATCTGTGAAAAGAGCACAAGGAAGTCTCCACTTCTACATCAGTACTATAGCATACTTCAGATGACATCACCATCAACACAGGAGCACCACAGGGGTGTGTCCTCTCGCCACTGCTTTACTCCCTCTACACTTCGGACTGTGTGGCCACCCACGGCTCCAACACCATTGTGAAGTTTGCTGACGACACAGTGGTGTTGGGTGCCATCTCCAACAGCGATGAGGCGGCCTACATGGACGAAGTGAAGAATTTGGCATCATGGTGCCAGGACAACCACCTCCAGCTGAACGTCAGCAAGACCAAGGAGCTGGTGGTGGACTTCAGAAGGAGTCAGCACAGAGACTACAAACCCATTTTTCATCAATGGAGCTCCAGTGGAGAGGGTGCAGTCCTTCAAATATCTTGGTGTCCACATCTCCTCAGACCTGACATGGGCTGCCCACATTCAGGCCCAGACCAAGAAGGCTAGGCAGCGCCTGTATCACCTCCGACAATTAAGGAAGTTCAGGGTCTCTCCAAAGATCCTCAGGATCTTCTATACAGGCGCTGTGGAGAGCATCCTCACACAGAACATGACAGCGTGGTTCGGGAACAGCTGTGTGAAGGACCAAAAAGCTCTCCAGAGAGTGATCCGTACAGCAGAACGCTGCTGCAGGATTGCTCTCCCCCACTTCAGGACACCTACACCAGGAGATGTCGGACTAGAGCAACGCAGATACTGAAGGACCCGTCCCATCCTGGCAACAAACTGTTCCAACTTCTACAATCTGGTAGAAGGTTCCGCATCATCCGGGCAAGGACAGAGAGACTCAAGAAGAGCTTCTATCCTCAAGCCATCCGGACCCTAAACCAACTCCCCCCCACACACACACACACGCCATCTCACATCATCTATAATTGACTGAGACTCTCCTCCAGACACTCAATTCCTTTAACTTTAAACATGTTTATATTGTCCATTCTGTAAAATAGTCAGATGTCTATTCATATTAATGTACAGAATTCACCTGCTGCTGCTTCTACTGCACATTCACCCAATGTATATACTATATATATATATTTATAATGTTATTCCTCTAACCCCCCCCCCATGTTTTTTGCACATGTCGAGGAGCGTGTCAGGATACATTTCACTGTGTTATACTTGTATAACTATGCATGTGACAAATAAAGAACCTTGAACCTTGAACCTTGAACCTGATCTGAGCTGGCTGCTAAATGTCAGGGTAAGAGAACAGAGTTATTTCTTGTTTAAAGACATTCCTTGACTTGAGCATTTTTTGTACGTTAATAGTCTCACATGTATTTTCAGTAAGTAATGCCTGAAAAAGTTTAGGGCTGCAGTGTGAGATGTGTAAGAATGTTTAACTTTTGTTTTTTTATCTGTCTCATTTCATATCTTCTTATTCTTAAATGGTTCCATACAGATGGCAAAGCTGTGGCAGCTCCTGCTTCTGTGCAGGGCTGTCTGGTTAGAATGTAAACTGCATCTGTCATGTTCATATCATTTCATGTCTCTTTAAGTTTCAACATTGAATTTTATATCCAGACTACGCTGCTTCTTGTGTATTACACTTTTACGTACTGCAAATTTGTAACTGTGTAGCTCATATAAGTGACAACTGTCCACTTCATTTGTGTCTTGCAGAGTACGGTACATAAACTCAGGACATGGCTGATCAATACAAGCATCATTCCATACTTTCTGTGCTGGAGTTTACTGCAGACTAACCATACAGTTTGAGTTTGTATTGATATTTTGTATCGTGTACTTATTCTCTATGTCAGAGTACAGTATCTTGCCATTTGCAGTATGTGTAAACCCGGAGCTTTACAATTTGTCTATTTGCATACATGTACATGGCTGAAATGACAATAAAGTTCACTTTGACTTTTACTTCATGGGTCACATGGATCAAACTGTTGAATTACAACAAAAAACTATTTTAAAAAGTGTTTTTTTAAAAGTACTATTGCTGAAAACTTTGACATTTAATAAATGATACTTTATAAAGCAAGTGAATATATTTGAGTTTTTCCTGTTTCTTTTTGGATAATGTGTTTGTCAGTAAGAGGGATGTAAAGCTGATAATGAGATTCACCCATGATGTGATCTTACAATGACTTGCAAGATATTTCTTCCTGGTTTCAAAACAATGAGAAGCGAAAATTGTTGCCCTCCTTCTCTGAAACTGTCCACTTTACAAAGCCAGCAGTTGGCCTGTGGGTCAAATGTTTGAAACTTATTTTGGAAATATGAAGTAAATTCATTCACGTGCGAACCAGTTGTGTTTGTGAGGTTTTAATTAGCCTTTGTAAAGGGGCAAAATGTAACTTATACATTTAAGTATATTTTGTGTTAAAAAGTTAGATGCATACAGAACATGATCCTACAGAGCTGTCTATTCAGCCAGGTCAGCCTGGCACAGAAAGGGTTTCTGTGGCCTTTGTTGCTCAGCTTTAACAATATGAGTCCTTCCCACCAACTCAGTTGCACCAGACTGTTATCTGTGTAGGCTAAACCTATTTGATACAGAGGGCCTCACAATATCAGATTTTCACTGCACATCGAAACATTAGTAGTTGAAAGGTCAACTTAGTGTGACATCAACAGAAAAGAGTAAATGAAAAACAATAACTATACAAAAATATGCCAAAAGCTATGTGCATGTTAAACTAAGATTTAAAAATATATATATATATATATATATATTTTTTAAAAATTGCGAGTGAATGCTCGTTTTCCCTTCTATATTCATCTGGTAGGAAAGTTATCCAAATGACATAACACACATCTGGGAATATCCAGCAAACCAATCTCTGGTGGAGACACGGAGAGGTCAGTCAGTTTATTCCTGCTTGTTATATTATGTTTAACATGACTCTCAGCCCGTTACGGACAGTCGCTGCTGGCTGTTGGGTTTACCCTGGTCTAGCTTTTAGTGGTAGTAAAATCTAAATTAGTTTATGTTTAAATTCAGGTATCATGTCAGAGGCTAAATGAAAAAAGAGAAGAAGACAAAAAAAGTGTGTGATAGATAATCAGACCATCTTAACGCAGTTAGGTTGCTATTTTAGTGCAGTCCTACGAACAAAGTACAGAGGACTATTTAAATAACAATTTAAAACATGACGTAAATCTAATTTAAAAGCCTCTTGTCAGGCACTGACCTCCTTTAAAGACCCGCAAAGTATAGACAGGAAACCTTGGTTGTACTTTACACTTACGTGAGGCTATGACTAAAAATTATTTTTAAAAGATAAGACTGAGATCAGATGTTTCCTGTCTATATATTTTGGCTAAATGCTTTTTCACTAATCACTGTTAAAGAACTTAAGTTTTGATTGTGCCCCACTCTTGTTGCAGATTGTTGCAGACCTAACCCTAGCTAATAATTATATAAATATGCAGTCACATGCATGCAGTCATATAATTCTTAATGGCTTTGAAAATGTTTTATTGCTTCTGTATGCAAATATGCAATAAAACACACATGCAAATGTGCATATCCAATAGGCGGCATGGACACACGCAGCAGCTGCTCCCCGTCCCAACAAAACAGTGTTTCTGTCTTTGTTTTGCTCTTTTTCCTTGTTTTTCACAACACTCATACAGTAGTGAGCTCCTCAAATCAAGAGAAGCAAATCCCCTAACTTTTTAATAACGGAAGAGCTACGAACCACACTGAGAAACTGTGGACTGCTTCAGAGGCATCTACCACCGGTGACTCCTGCTACTACACCTTGATGGGTCTGTCTAGCACAAACCCGCCGCTGGAACGAGACAATTCAACTACAACAGCAAAAAGCATTGAACACCAAGCAGAGCTCTTTATGTTTCTCGTGCACAAGGAAGACCCAACTGGACAAACGCCGTTCCTTCGCTTGATCCCAGTTGCTCTCGTCCGCTCCCTCATAACACTGCTCTTTTATTGAGGTTACATGAATATGCATAGATTCATTAACACATGACGTCTTACATAGGTATACATGTGAACAAAGAGTACCTTGTCTGTGTGTTGTGTGTGTGTTGTGTGTGTGTGTGTGTGTTGTGTGTGTTGTGTGTGTGTGTGTGTGTGTGTGTGTGTGTGTGTGTGTGTGTGTGTGTGTGTGTGTGTGTGTGTGTGTGTGTGTGAAGATGTGATCCTGCAAAGACTCCCCAAAGCTGGTGCCAGGAATCTAGCGGTCCATCTAAACAAAAGGCTCTTATACTTAACCAGATACAGAGTAGGTGTCGTCCTATACCATAAATCAGTAAGAGAAGATATAACCTCTCTCATGACCTTAAGGTCTGTGTGTGCGTGTCAGAACACTCTGGAAGGCACACAGAGTCTTTACAGACTGCTAAGGATCAAACCTCTATCATTATGCAATCTTTTATAAAACTCTAAGCATATATGAGTTCGCGAGTGATGGGAGAAGGGAGCCGGAGATCAACAGACGGATTGGTGCTGCGGCTGCAGTGATGCGGACGCTGCACCGGTCCGTCGTGGTGAAGAGGGAGCTGAGTGTAAAAGCGAAGCTCTCAATTTACCGGTCGATCTACGTCCCTACCCTCACCTATGGCCACGAGCTGTTGGTAGTGACCGAAAGAACGAGATTGCGGATACAAGCGGCAGAAATGAGCTTCCTCCGAAGGGTGGCTGGCCTCTCCCTTAGAGATAGGGTGAGAAGTTCGACCATCCAGGAGGGGCTCAGAGTAGAGCCGCTGCTCCTCCACATCGAAAGTAGCCAGTTGAGGTGGTTCGGGCATCTGACAAGGATGCCTCCTGGGCGCCTCCTGGGTGAGATGTTCCGGGCATGTCCCACCGGGAGGAGGCCCCGGGGCAGACCCAGGACACGCTGGAGAGATTATATCTCTCGGCTGGCCTGGGAACGCCTTGGTGTTCCCCCGGATAAGCTGGAGGAGGTGGCTGGGGAGAGGGAGGTCTGGGCTTCTCTGCTTAGGCTGCTGCCCCCGCAACCCGGCCTCGGATAAAGCGGATGAAGATGGATGGATGGATGGATATGTGAGTAGATATTTCTAAGCATAAATGACAATCCAATAATATAAACCTGACACACCTCGCCCACAGTGGAAACGTCGGGGGCATCTACCATCAGTGACCCCTGTCACAAGATCTCACCCACAGTGGAAATGTCTCAGGCGGTGTGAGAGGAGACAAAAGAGGGATAAGCACGGAGGCATCCGGAGCAGGCTAGCGGCTAATCCACACAAACCCGCTATTCCCACCATCATACTGTCCAACGTGCACTCCCTGGACAACAAGCTGGATCATGTACGCTTACTTCAGTCCACCTTGAAGCCAGTGAGAGAGTGTTGTGTCTTCGTCTTTGTGGAAACTTGGCATAATAATAACATCACCAAAAACGCCATTCAACTTGACCGGCTAACATGCCTTCGAGCAGACAGAGCTCACTCTGTGTTTACATCAACGATGCCTGGTGCCCTGACTCTGTTGTGGCTTGCAAGCACTGTTCACCTCTGCTGGAGCTTATGATCATCAAATGCAGACCGTTCTACCAACCGTTCTATCATGCAGACCCAAAGACTGGGCTTCCCAAACTGCACAAACACATTGAATTTCCCACACGAGGAAACAACATTTTGGACAATGTTTTCACCACCCAGAGAGGAGATTACAAAGCCCTCCCCCTCCCCGACCTTGGTGCATCCGATCACATCACTGTTATGCTAATGCTAGCATACAGACCCCTGGTCAAAGTCACCAAACCAGTTTGTAAGCAGTTACGTGTGTGGCCAGAAGGGTTCTCAGAGGCACTGCAAGACTGCTTTCCCACCACAGACGGGGAGATCTTTAAACAGGCCGCCACACACAGCAACACCACAGACCTGCAGGAATATACGGAAACTGTCATTGGCTACATCTCAAAATGCATCGATGACATCAGAGAGACCAGGACCATCATTGTCCATCATCAATATAAACCTGACAGTTCCGCCCTTTTTGACATTTATGCTATTGTATCAATAGGTAACTTCACATCTGAGCAGACAAGTATCACATGTGGAGTTCCCCAAGGTTCCATCTTGGGACCCCTTCTGTTTAACATATACATGCTCCCACTGGCACAGATTATAAAGAACAACAAAATAAACTATCATAGCTATGCAGATGACACACAAATATATATCACAATGTCACCAGGAGACCGAGGCCCTGTACAGGCTCTTGGTAAATGCATTGAGGAAATTAATGACTGGTTGTGCCACAATTTTCTCCAGCTAAACAAAAATAAAACTGAGGTAATAGTCTTTGGTGCCAAAGAAAAACGATTACAGGTCACCAGAGAACTTCAATCTATACACCTAAAAACCACAAACCAGGCGCGAAATTTGGGTGTAGTGATGGATGCAGACCTAAACTTAGAAAAACACATTAAGACAATAACAAAATCAGCTTACTATCACCTCAAGAATATTTCAAGGATAAAAGATCTGATGTCTCAACAGGACCTGGAAAAACTAGTCCATGCATTCATCTTTAGTAGGCTTGATTACTGTAACAGCATCTTTACAGGTCTACCTAAAAAATCAGTCAGACAACTACAGCTCATTCAGAACTCTGCTGCTCGAGTCCTCACTAAGACCAAAAAAGTGGACCACATCAGTCCAGCTCTGAGGTCTTTACACTGGCTGCCTGTTCGTCAGAGGATAGACTTTAAAGTTCTGATGCTGGTTTATAAAGCTCTGAATGGTTTAGGACCAAAATACATCAGTGACCTCCTGACCCAGTATGAACCTTCCAGATCCCTCAGGTCATCTGGATCCGGTTTCTTATCAGTTCCCAGAGTCAGAACCAGACACGGAGAAGCTGCATTCAGCTTTTATGCTCCTTATATCTGGAACAAACTCCCAGAAAGCCTCAGATCAGCTGAAACACTCAGTTTATTTAAATCCAGATTGAAGACCCACCTATTCTCAGCTGCTTTTGAATAAATCACCAAATCCACACTTTTAAGCTTAAATTTCAAAACTTACATTTTAACTACTGACTTTATCTACTGTTCTGATTTTATCTACTGTTCTCATTTTATCTACCGTTTTGATTTTTGATTTTAAATACTGCTTTGTTTGTTTGTTTGTTTGTCTTAATCAATTTTAGATCATGCTTTTTATTTGTTTTTGTTTTTAATGTCTCTGTAAAGCACTTTGAATCACATGTTGTTGAATTGTGCTATATAAATAAACTTGCCTTGCCTTGCCTTGCCTAGAAACGTTCCCAGTTGTGATCACCTCTTGTCTGACAGTTTCAATGCAAACATTGTCATACTCAGCATCTGTTAATCACCCTAAATTACTGTACACAGTTGACAAATGTATTAGCAGTCCTCTTATTCCTCATTGATCTCATTCAATGGTAAACTGCATCCAACGAGCGAACAAATGAATTGTTAACAGTCAAAAGAGAAATTAATATTTTCAAAAACATCCCAGCTTGGTGGTGCTCCTCCTCTAGGCATGTAAATCACACGTGTCTCTGCAGAGTGGTTTAAGTTCTGCAGGGCGCCATAAGTGTCTCTTCCGGTTGTCTCTATCACTGTCCATAGGACAAAAGTCCAAATGTATGTAGAATAGGAATTCGAACATGCCAGGTGGTTTTGTTGCTTGTCAACATGGCTTTCAGCTATCTCCAAAGCTGCAGGCCTCGTCAGCACTCCGGTTTTATGGCCTCTGTCAACCCCCATCACCTCACTTCAGGCCTTTATCCTGAGGGGGATACTTATGACTCCTCTATTGTCTATTCCTCTCTGCAGAAAAACCCCTCTGTGGAAAGGGTGTTGGATCCAGTTATCTTACTGCTGTTATGATCTCAGCAGTCTTGTAGAAGTGGTCATGGTGCAAATGACAACAACAATGACACAAAGGAAGACCCTGTCCAGAGTGTCATTGTATGCATAGCACAGTGACACAGCATTAATGATGTTCATAGGAAATTGCTGCCATCACCACCATAGCTTCTGGTTCCTGTGCTTTCACAGAATCATGATGCCATCTTTGGACTCCCTCTGCCCTGTCATTTTCAAGCTTGGCACATTCCCCTCATCCTTCAGATGCCCGTCTGTTGTCCACAATCGCCTCTGTTGGCCTCTGGAAAGCCCCGTGGCACAGCTCTCATTCCAACGCAGCTTTATGGTTATTGCTGTGGCTCCGGAATCTTCTCATGATGACCAGCAGGGCCCCAAACAACCTTTGACCTCAACCACTGCCTGGGCTGTCAGCTATGCCTGGAATGGTTCTTGCTTATCACTGAGCCTCTGAAGATTTCTCAGGAGATTCCAACCTTTGGGATGATTTCTTCCAGTAATACTCTGACTGCTGCACCTGTATTTCCTTGCTAGGAGGAAAAACTTCTATTCGGAAAGCATGTCAACCATCATCAAACCACATTTCCCTTTAGTGCAGTGAACTTCACTAATAGGCCATCAAAGCCTCATCTGAACATGGATGCACCACTTGTATAGGTTTAATACCTGTAAATGAACTGTTAATCCAACAAATCACTGCAAAAATCATATAAGACATAGAAACCATAGTTTCATGTTAATTCTGGACCCCTCCTCTTGACCCATGGACACTCCCATGAGTCAACTCATCAGAACTAGATTGCTTCCTTAAAGAAAAAGGTTAGCTAGATAATTTCCCAGGCAACATCAGGGTGTCTCATCTGGAGTAGCCCCACTCCAGACCTGTAACCCTGCAATAAAAGATGTTAGTGTGTTTTGCATATGTTGGGTCTGTTCCCACAAACCCCGCTAGTTCTAGAGACTTATTCATCATGAAAGAAAACAAGACAGTCGATCGATCAATTACTTGCGCAAGGGAGGCCTCGTCTGTGTCCACCACGAAAATGACCCCGATGATGGCCTCATCCTGCTGCCTTTTATTGAGAACACAGTTCACACAAAAAGTAACGCCCACATGGTTCTAAGGCATTGTATGTATATGTGTGAACTTCTATATGTAAGTAGGAATGTGTGTGTGTGTGTGTGTGTGTGTGTGTGTGTGTGTGTGTGTGTGTGTGTGTGTGTGTGTGTGTGTGTGTGAGCTCCTGCTGACCAAAAGGGTCATAAAAGCAGGAAGCTTACAACACAAGAAACAGATCTTTCAGATAGGATGTATCTACAATAAAAGACTACAGCCCCTCACCCAGAACCTCGAGAATCTGGGGAGTGGACTGTGGAATTCCTTTCATCCTACAGTTAAACAATGTAGAGATGGATGGTAAGCATAAAAATGACAAACATTTAACAATTCACTCTAACATTCCCTCCTGTTTTGTGATTTTTATGCTCCAAATTATTCCTGTGTAGTATAGTCTTAGCCATGCACCTCTTGCGTGACAATTTCAGCGCAGGCGTCATTTATACACAGGCTTCTGTCAATGTCATTCATTTCATTCAATTCATATTGTTATAAAAGTACATAATTAACAAATGTATTAGAAATCATCTTAGTTCACATTGATCTTATACACTGTAAAATGCATCCTATACATAAGCGAATCAATGTCAACAGTCCAAAAACAGGAGTTAATATTTTCAAAAGAAGATGCCACCAAGGACCAGATATTAACCAAGCTCTCCAGCCTTGTGGTGCATCTACCCCTATCGTGCGATTCATTATGTATTCCTGCAAGTAAACAACTGAATGTAACAGTCAAACAAGAAGAATCAACATTCTCAAATATCATATGTCACTATAATCCAACTGTATACAGACATAGGCATTCAAACACATCAGTTGACTTTATCGTTTGTCCATGTGGCTCTCAGCTAACTTCAAAGCTGTAGCCTGGTTAACACCCTTCTTTATGACTCCTATCAACCCCCCAAATCTTCTCACTATAGGCATCCTGTGGGGGTTAGAGTCAACTGGTGAATTATCTGCATTTACAACTCTTCTCCCGTCCTGTTGTGACCGCAGGAAAAGCTTTGTAAAGGAAATTGGATCAAGGTGTTTTGATCTTCTTGGCTCAAAGCCTCAACCAACTTAGAAAAGTGTTCATGATGCAAATGTAGACAAAAGGCTTCTCTGTTTGCATCCTTCT
This sequence comes from Oreochromis grahami, assembly GCA_029532605.1. Lineage (NCBI taxonomy): Eukaryota > Metazoa > Chordata > Actinopteri > Cichliformes > Cichlidae > Oreochromis > Oreochromis grahami. Next base: position 4,000 of record JAQSNX010006036.1, on the reverse strand, counting down.
TGCAGAGGACACAAAGAATAGGCGACGTTGCACAGATTTCATGGTAAATCTCCAACTTGGACTAATCCATTGCCCTTCATACACATAGGCAACTGGCCTGTTTCCAGTTTATTTTGCTGTTCAATGTCCTGCAGCGAGTCAGATACTTGGAGTCAGACTAGCAGGTCTGTCGTACCAGAGCAGTTCACCGTCCCAGCTACTGGTGAATCAACCTTCCAGTCAGGTTCAGAGCAGTTGAAAAGTTGGCAGTGTTCCAAGTATGTTTACTCCTGGATGTGTTGCTAAGGCAACCAAACAAACTGTCTCGCTCTCAGTGATGCTATATGGCCACAGTCCAGAAGAATGTGTAGACAGTGGCATCACAAGCATAACCATTGGTCTCGTTCTTTATGTGAGCGGTTGTGTTCACAAACTGCCACAGGTAGTTGTTGAAAACCCCATGCAGGTACTGGGTGTGATTTGCTCTGTCCCAGTGCACTCCTGTCATCCCACTCTGGGTCCACAGGCACAAGAAGGCGAACAGCACATTCCCAGCCATTCTAAGTTGGGTTCAGGATCTGTTGGTTTCTTCACCAGGATTGAGACGAGAGGTCCCAGAGATATACTCCCCCCTTTGTACCAGGTCTTCCTGCCACTTACCCCGAGCTGGCCTGGATGTGTGTCACCTTCTTGCAGTGTGCTTGATGTATCCAAGTAATCCTTTCAGCAATCTTCACCGCTGTGGGTGTCGTCAGCAGCATCCGATATGGACCTTCCCACCGTGGACTGGACCAGCACTTCCTCTCCATGGCCTTATCAACATCCAATCTCCAGACTTCAGACTCTGCTCCTGTGGAGAAACAGAATCATCTGGCAGATCATTTGTTCTCAAGACTTCTTTATTTTTACACATTTTAAGCATCTAATCTGCTAATATGCTCTCTCTTCTGCTCTTCTATCATCACTACAGAAGACTAGAACTCTAAATACTCTAACATATATAATCTCAACGAGTCAGACCATTCTCTACTGGAGTAATCCTCATGTACATCTTAACTAATTCTACACAGTCTAATCATGTCCTGCGTGTCTCCCTAAGTCTTAACATTATTGTTCCATTAGTTCTCTCTACCAACCCTGCACTTTGTGGGTGATATGAACAATGATGTTTTTAGTGTTATCCCTAGATCAGGGGTCGGCAACCCGCGGCTCCGGAGCCGCATGCGGCTCTTTAGTCCTTATACTGCGGTTCCGCGTGGTTTGGGAAAAATAAATTATAAGTATTTCGCTGAAATGTATTTTATTTATGTTAGTTCTTTTAAACTTGTAGTTCTAAATTGGAAGATTATTGTGATATTGAAATATAAATATAAAATTATATTCTATTATTTTTTCCTCGCTCAATATAAGCGTCACACTCGCGGAAGCCGGTATACCCGCCGAAACACCATGCATTTATCGAGACTTTCAACCCCAGGTAGGCCAATTATGGATCTTCGGATCCACATTATGTCGGCAGCTCCACCGTGAACTATGTTAAAGACAAACACTGCTCACGCCTCACAGACGACAGAAGACAGCTTTCAGTCCTGCGTAAACTGACTTCGCACAGCACCGATTAGCAGACGCTGTGAGCAGAGGTTCAGGAGCAGAACTCCCATTGTAAACATATCACGGCAGACCCGACGACGTTTGCATGAACGCGCTTTTCAGCATCTCTTTATTGACCACTTTTCACACACGGTTGCTGTACGCATACAGCCGGCTGTAGCTTCGCAGCTCACAGCCCGACACACACCTCCACCAACAACAGCAGAGAGAGCACAGACTTTAAGGCGGCGAGGCGTGATTGCGGGTGTCGCTCAGGTGCGTCCGCCTCCCCTGCAACGGCGCTGCAGACCACGCCCCCGCCGCACGCATTAACCAGGTAAAATACATATTTAGGCAGAATTTTGCATATATCTATTTTTCATTTTTCAGCAGCATAGAGCTTTTTTACCAATTATTTTTTTAAAAGTCAGGTCAAGGCTCCAAAAGCCCAAAGGAGATATAAGGGAGGCGGCTCACAACAGTTTTTGTTTGCTACATGGATCATTTTAGTTCAGCTGGGTGTCTTTCCTTTTGTTATATTTCTTTAAGAGTTCAAAATGTGTTAATTACATAAATAAAATGTAATTTTCTCTGTAGCACTTCATGGATTTCATAAGCAGCACACCTTAGTTGTTCACACAAAGGTAGAAAACAATATATACAGTGTTATCTTCATTTTAGATGTCAAAAAGTATTTGCGGCTCCCAGTGTTTTCTTTTGCGTGGAAACCGGGTCCAAGTGGCTCTTTGGGTGTAAAAGGTTGCAGACCCCTGCCCTAGATGTTGTGCCATTAATCCAATCACTTCATTTACAAAGTGTGAACCATTATCACTAAACAATACTCATAGTTATTACAGGTGGACAGCTCTATAGTCTATGTGAATAACTTGTAATGGGTGACTGGGTCTGGGGAATTTCCCTCTCTTAGGTCTCAAATTACCCCAAGAACTGCATGTCTACCAGTGCATTTCGCATAATAGCCAACGTCTGCTGGCATTGCACTGCTAAAACGTTAACAACATGTTCTCCTAAAGTTACTTCTTTTGCGATCTTATCTGCAAACGCATTCCCTAATGCAACTGGATCTTTCCCTCACATGTGTGCTACACATTTACAAATGGCAATTCTACTGGGTAATAACACTGCCTTCAGCAGATTTTGCAAGAGTTTGGCGTGTTCTACAGGTTTCCCTGTAGAGGCTGTCACACCTCGTCGAAATGTAATGTAGCAAATGTATATTGGCTATCAGTGTATATTGTCACATCTTGTTTCTCTGCAGCTTTACATGCTTCCGTTAAAGCTACTATCCCTGCTGTTCAAGCAAATATGAAACATGCTAGTTGTCCTGCACAGATAACTTTCTCACTATCTACTACAGTAAAACCTGTTTTAGTCTGTCCTTCTGCTGTTGTAAAACTCAAACCATCAACAAACCAAACCTTTCCCTCACCAAGTGGCACATCTATTAAGTAGTCCCTTGACTTACACTCCTTCTCTACGTGGTCTCTACACTCATGAGAAGTGCCCTCTTCTTTCGTTGGCAAAAGGTTTGATGGATTCAGAATTGTGCACCACTCATGGTTATGTATGGTTGTGAGAGCAACAGTAACATTAAAGACAAGTGTCTTGTAGGTGACAGAAATGTAATTTTAGTCTGCAGTAGAAGACATCTACCTTGTGTGGAACTAACAGTGTCAAAAAGGTGAAAAACTATATCCTGAAACATTGTACAGCTTAAGCTGCTTCACATACTGATCTCATGCATGGAGGTAAAGCACAAGCAACTAGAGCTAATCTTTTAGGATAGTATGTTACTGGCTTCACTTATGGAAAAAGTGCTGTTAGTTATTTCACAGTCACCTGGCATTTGTGCTGTTCACAGAACCACAAGTCCATCGCTGGACCTCCTCTGCGCTGTCACTTTTTGGAGCTTGGCACGGTCCCTCAGGCTCTCGTGATTCAACGTTGCTGAAGATTTTAAAGGCAGAGCACGTCATACACCTTAGTTGTCTTCCTCAACGTCAATGTCGAAAGTCTTTCATCTTATTTAAGATTTTGCTGTGCAAAAGTCTCCTCATGACGATCTCCTGGAAGCTCAGTAGCACAGCTCTCTGTGCTGAAGGCGATCGCCGATCCTCCTGAAGCCTCTCTCCTGGCCTCAGCTTCCATCTTGTGAATGATCCCCTCAGTCACTCCTTCTCGTCATGGCACCTCACGACATCTGCAAATTAAAATGACACTCCTCTCACCACATGGCTTCCGCCATGTGTCAACTCCCCTATGAGACATGTACAAGAATGTTGCACAGTCTCCCTAAAACATTCTCCAGGCTTTGTCCCTTGGAGCAACCATACTCCAACCTGTAACCCTGTGTAAAAACATCAGTCAGCAATTAAATGTTTAGCTTGTCTAACTCTCAGCTCCACCTGCA